>JAWQFJ010025602.1:0-30000 GCA_034096865.1 Theodoxus fluviatilis | reverse complement strand
GGAAGCCATCAAGCAAAGACATTAATTCAAACACCGAAATCTTGAGGTAGGCTGGAGTTGAACTAGCATTGAAGCAGAACAGTTTCAGAGTGTACATGTCGATTTTTCCACTCAAACATCTTGTGCTCAGACAGACTAGCGTTGCTGGTATCAAGAACTTTCACTTAAGGACAATGAAAAGTAAAGCAGCCCACCAACACGATAGAGCAGCTTAACTTGGCGAATATTATGCGACAAGTTACAACCCAGCAGGAAGTAGTTAGAAAGAAACCGTCCATGGATTAAAATTTTTCTTCGCCGATCAAAGAAGCGTTCCCTCCTAAGCTGGTTTGAGTCTATTGTTTATAAAATGTGAACTGTCAAATGACAACATCTTCATATATAGGAATAAGCAAAAACGTTTTGTTTCAGACAGATAACGCTATTACCTAGATTCGAATGCATTTTACCAAACGCCAGAATATTTCTCGAAACTTGAGCAGACATTAAAAAACTCAGTTATCACAGCTTTTTAAAGAAACAGTTTTGTTAATGGTGAAATTGAAATATAAAAGGTTTTAAAACAAGTCTCCCATTCTGAGCAAGACACAAAAAATTGAAGGGCCAAATGTTGATTTTACCGCCACAAAAACTGCCTTTTTAAAACAGCTTTGGAGGTAAGTGTAATCAAGACAGTCTGGTGGTTAACCTGGCAGCCAACCTCAGTTCCTGGTGAGATGGAGTTACAGAGTGATACAGACATTTCCATGATTATATTTTGCTTAACCCCGACAATTGCGGAGCCCGTTACTAGAACACAGCTGAAGGCTGCCCTCGTTGTCACAGAGTCTGTGTATTAGAGTTTTCCCTGCGTTCTCGACAGGCCACCAATCCTTTGTGCGTATGTATGCCTCTCTCTCTCTCTCTCTCTCTCTCTCTCTCTCTCTCTCTCTCTCTCACTCTCACTTTCCCTCTCCCTCTCCCTCTCCCTCCCTCCTCCCTCCCTCCCTCTCTCTCTCTCTCTCTCTCTCTCTCTCTCTCTCTCTCTCTCTCTCCTCTCTCTCTCTCCCTCTCTGTGCTCTCTCTCTCTCTGTGCTCTCTCTCTGTGCTCGCTCTCTCTCTCTCTCTCTCTCTCTCTCTCTCTCTCTCCCCCTCTCTCTCTCTCTCTCCCTCCTCTTCTCTATAACCCCACCCCCCACCCACCCAACCCCGTGTGTGTGTGTGTGTGTGTGTGTGTGTGTGTGTGTGTGTGTGTGTTTGTTTGTTTGTTTGTGTGTGTGTTTGTATATATACAAACTCTCAACTTTGACACCGAATGGATTGAACACGTTGCCATAATGGTTCTTCCATTTTTGATCCTCCCCAGTGGATCTTTTGACTTTGTGTGTGACTCTGCAGGGCACTTGTGAATGGTGGTACTCCTGTGAGAAGGGAGACGGGTGAATGTGGGTCTCAGTGAGAGTGAGATCTGATATGCCAGTATGGATGTGTGAATGTGTATAGGTATGAGTGTATGCGAAGCTGATCTCTGGTGGTGAGCAGACCTACTGGTATGACTTCCCCTCCACACGTTCCCGCTTTCCCCTCCCTCGCCCCTCCCCCTCCCCCCCCCCCCCCCCCCCCCCCTCGATTCGCCAATTGTGGTCGAACAGAGTGACAGGCCACGCCAATGTATGACGTCATGTGTGACGTGGAAACCCAGAGTTATAATCATCAAACCCTTCAGTATACTCCTGAGGAAGGCTAATAAAGCCGAAAATTTGAAGCGGAGTAAGGCTTGTTTGTTTGCTCGTTCCTTTGTTACTACTATATATGTATATATATATATATATATATATATATATATATATATATATATATATATATATATATATGTGTGTGTGTGTGTGTGTGTGTGTGTGTGTGAATTCCTCAATAATTATGTAAAACTAGTTTGGAATGCTGACTGATCCTATATCCAACGTCGCCAACAACTGCTATTTTTTAAATAAAAGAAGTTATTTCATTAGGCATTTATGAGAAGAACGTTAAACAATAAAGTGAAATAAAGTATGCAGTTACAAATCTTCCACTGTAGAGAAACTCAACATAAATCTCAAGTCTTGTAAAATGTGCAGCCAGTGTTCACCTGAGGACGCTTTAGATGTAGCCTACTTGTCAGAACTGCCCCAACAAGAGTTATAAAAATAGTAGCTTGTCTTGTCAGTGTCAAAACGCCTCGTCTGAAAACAAATGGCTGCTTACATGTTGGCAGTGGCGGTCACTATGGCGCACTGCAAACAGGCACTCTCCTGACCTTTCCGGGCGAATGGGTCGCACTACATGGCACCTGATGGGTGACAAAACACTATCTGCGTCAAGTGCTCGAGAGAGGTGAAGTTTAAGACTACTCCAAGGGCAACTGCTATTCACAACTACACAAAGATGGTTGGCATTTGTGTACCTGTTTGTTGAAGAGCGAATATTCAGTAAGTTGTTAAAACTTAGCAAAGAGCAATCTTACATTAGATTGTTGTTATCTGTAACGCGCATTTTCAAATGTGTTAATCAATAGTAGAATAGTGCCGAAACACTTGTTGACGGGGATTCTTCCTCTGAAGACCGTCCCGTAGGTATAGCTCCTCCCAGGAATTTCTTACTTCCATTGGTCAAGCAATCAAGAGTTCACTCATCACTTGTTACTTACGAGTGACATTTGATGGTAAATGACAGTTAAGATTACGCTTTTAAAAATTCTTACAGCCAAAGAAATAACGCTGTCCTAGTGATCGACAGTCTTCCATTTCACAAATAAAGCTACAGTCGTTTAAAATATATGCCATAGTACGCTTTTACAGATTCAACATAGAAAATGGTCGATCTGGTTTCCGGTGGAGAGGTCTGGTGACATCCAGGTGACTTTGTGTATCCGTCTGTGGGGAAAGACGCTTCCACCGATGACAAGGTTGTTTGCGGCGCACAGGTCTGCAAATCTCTCTCCATTGTCATTCATCTCCCCCAGACCCTCTCGCCTGAAACATATATTTATTCTAGTTCAATTATGACATGATTTTTGTGCAGTATGTTTTTGTCATGGTCATTTTTCGATTAGAATGTTCTCAAGTTCACGATATGAAAACGCGTGTTCACTCATTCTTGCATATTCATTGAGCAAAGTTGCTTTAATTATATTGGGTTTCCACGAAAGGGTAATCACCAATGTCGTGAATGGCTAAGGGTAAATGCACAATTGTTACTTGTGCACAAATAAAATGCTACGGCGGAATAGCAAGCAAAGTAATGGCTACCATCTCTGACGTCATAATTGCAAGCAATGCAGCGATGTCATTGCTTTGGCCACGCAGTCCAGCTGCTACTCATCTGCAGCTGACATACAGACTCGTTCCTCACCAAATATACACTCAAGTCATATGCGTGACAGTGATGGATTTATATCCGGGCAAAACTTATTTTCTAATGCTAAAGTGTGCCCAGCACATAGCTAAACATTGTTTCGTCGGGTCAAGTTTTGCATACATTGTCTCAGATGATACATAATTTGTGTTTTGATTCCAGGAGGTGCTTTGCCTAATTCCTGCAATACGTTTCTGTCGTGCTCATGTGTAGCCTTTCATCCGACATTAATAAGGTGTGCCCGATTCTTATTCTGACAAACGGGTGAGTTATATGATCCAACTCCCAAAGTAAATAATGAAACTGTACTATATGCACTTAGTCGAGCACACATGCATAAACAAAACAACTTTGCTCAATGAATATGCAAGAATGAGTGAACACGCGTTTTCATATCGTGAACTTGAGAACATTCTAATCGAAAAATGACCATGACAAAAACATACTGCACAAAAATCATGTCATAATTGAACTAGAATAAATATATGTTTCAGGCGAGAGGGTCTGGGGGAGATGAATGACAATGGAGAGAGGTTTGCAGACCTGTGCGCCGCAAACAACCTTGTCATCGGTGGAAGCGTCTTTCCCCACAGACGGATACACAAAGTCACCTGGATGTCACCAGACCTCTCCACCGGAAACCAGATCAACCACATGTGTATCGCCAAGAAGTTCCGGAGGTCCCTGCAAGACGTACGTGTAAAGAGAGGCGCTGACGTTGCTTCGGACCACCTTCTCCTTGTCGCCCGCGTCAAACTGAAACTGAAGAGGAACTGGACAGGGGAGAAGAACCAGCGTCAGAAGTACAACATCACACTTCTCAAGGATACGACCAAACTGCAAGAGTCCAAGCTGTCACTCATTAACAAATTCCAAGTCCTGCAGGAACTGATGGAGGAAGAAGAAGAAACAATAGACAAGGAATGGAAGACAGCGGAAGAGGCAATGAAGTCAGCTTGCCAGGAAGTCTTGGGCCCACAGAAGCATAACCACAAGGAGTGGATTTCAACAGACTCCCTGAAGAAAATAGAACAGAGAAAGGAGAAGAAGGTGGCACTCAACAACAGCCAGACACGAGCAGAGAAAGCCAAAGCACAAGAAGAGTACACACAGGCCAACAAGAACGTGAAGAAGAGCATCAAAACCGACAAAAAGAACTATGTAGACACTCTAGCGACAGAAGCGGAGGAAGCAGCCAGAAACGGAAACATGAAAGAACTGTATGCCACCACCAAGAAGCTATCTGGCAAATTTAGCAAACCGGAAAGGCCAGTGACAGACAAGGATGGAAAACACATTAACGACCAAGAGGGACAGAAGCGAAGATAGGTGGAACATTTTGAAGAACTACTCAACAGACCAGCCCCACACGACCCACCTGACATCCAACCAGCGGATAGAGACCTGCCGATAGATTGCAGTGCACCTACAAAGGAAGAGATCCGCAGAGCCATCAAGAAGCTGAAAAGCGGCAAGGCAGCCGGACCTGATGGAATCCCAACAGAGGCACTGAAGGCAGATGTGGAAACAACTGTGGAGATGCTCCACCCCCTCTTCAAGAAGATCTGGGAAGAAGAACAAGTCCCCACAGAATGGAAGGAAGGCTATCTAATCAAGCTCCCAAAGAAAGGCAACCTGAGCTCCTGCTCCAACTACAGAGGGATTACCCTATTATTCATCCCAGGAAAGGTTTTCAACAGGATCCTGCTATACCGGATGAAAGACGTTGTTGACGGGCAGCTGCGAGATCAGCAGGCTGGTTTCCGCAAAAATCGCTCCTGTACAGACCAGATCGCAACACTACGTATCATCCTGGAGCAGTCTCTTGAGTGGAACTCACCCCTGTACGTCAATTTTATTGACTACGAGAAGGCTTTTGACAGCGTGGACAGGGCATCACTTTGGAGGCTGCTAAGACAATACGGGGTCCCCGAGAAAATCACCAGCATCATCAGAAACTCTTACGAGGGACTTTCATGCCGAGTAGTCCATGGAGGTCAACTCACAGAGGCATTCCAGGTACAGACAGGAGTGAGACAAGGCTGTTTGTTGTCGCCGTTTTTGTTCCTGCTGGCCATCGACTGGGTCATGAAAACATCCACAGCAGGAAAGCGAAACGGCATCCAGTGGACGCTGTGGTCACAACTTGATGACCTCGATTTTGCGGATGACCTGGCCCTTCTCTCCCACACCCAGCAGCAGATGCAGGAAATGACCAGCATTGTGGCAGACAACTCTACTCACCTGGGCCTCAACATCCACAAAGGGAAGAGCAAGCTCCTGAAAGTCAACTCTACCAACACATCGCCCATCACACTGAATGGCGAAGCGCTAGAAGAAGTGGACGACTTCACCTACCTTGGCAGCATTGTCAACAAGCAAGGTGGAACCGACGCAGATGTGAAGGCAAGAATTGGAAAAGCCAGGACAGCCTTCCTCCAACTGAAAAACATTTGGAGTTCAAGAGACCTGTCCATCAAAACAAAGATCAGGATTTTCAACACCAATGTTAAGTCTGTTCTGCTCTACGGCGCCGAAACATGGAGGACCACTGTAACCACCAACAAGAAGATCCAGACATTCATCAACTCATGTCTGCGCCGCATTCTACAGATACGATGGCCTGAAAAGATCAGCAACGAGGAGCTCTGGCAACGCACAAACCAACAATCAGCAGACCAAGAGATCATTCAAAGGCGCTGGAGATGGTTAGGGCACACATTACGCAAACCGGTCTCAAACACCACCAGACAGTCCCTTTCATGGAACCCACAAGGGAAGAGAAAGAGAGGTAGACCTCGCAACAGTTGGCGCCGAGACCTGGACGCCGATGTCAAGAGAACAGGCCACTCCTGGGGACAGTTGGAAAAGATTGCTCAGGACCGGGATGGCTGGAGAACCCTTGTTTGCGGACTATGCCGCAGGAGGGGGTCAAAGGCGTAAGTAAGAAAGTAAGTAAGTAAGTACACTTACGAAAGGCATATTTTTTTCGGGCACTCATTGTTTAGTGGCATAAACCTACAAACTGTCCGTCTGACTGCATCTCAATAAACCTTCCCAACCGACTGCAAGCCTAACCAACACTTTACTGTACAAACAGTACATAATAGTGCGACTCGACAGTATTCCTGTACTCGAGCCACTCAGTTCACTGACTCCAGATACATCCCAATCGTTCAAGCCCATGCAACTTTCCGTTCTTTTATTCTTTGTGGTTCTTTTCTCGTCTATCTCCCTGCAACGACGTGTCAGTATCTTCTTGCATTAATGTATTCCCCAACCTTATCGCACGTACTACCAGGGAACCAACTGCAATGTGCTCGAATGTCAAACGAAATCCCAGGATAACTGAAGATCAAATACACTGCCAGGCATAAACTGTTTCACTGTCGTTACTCCATACGATGTAATGTATGACGGAGCAGCAATACCGCAAAATGGTCACTTTAACAACATGCAGAAAAAGCCTCCCAAGCTGGTGGTGGTGATGGTGACGGTGATGATGGTGAACATTTTCTTTCGTGTTCGACATCGTTAGGCAAGGTTGCAATATGCGTCATGACAAAAGTTCAGAAAACACAGACACGGACACACACACCCACCCACACACCCCCCCCCCCCCCCACACACACACACACACGCACGCACATACACACACATACAAGCGAATACATATACTGAGAGAGAGAGAGAGAGAGAAAGAAAGAGAGATAAAGAGAGAGAGACAGACAGACAGACAGACAGACAGAGATACAGACAGACAGACAGACAGACAGACAGACAGCAGGCAGGCAGAGTGGTTGTGGTGTAGAAAGAGGAGGATGAGGAGGAGAAAGAGGAGAAGGAGGAGGACGAGGAGGAGGAGGAGGAAGAGGAGGAGGAGGACGAGGAGGAGGTCGAGGCGGAGGACGAGGAGAAGGACGAGGTGAAGTCGGACAAAGAGGAGAGGGAAGAGGAGAAAGAGGACGAGGGGGACAAGGAGGAAGGGGAGGAGGAGGAGGAGGAGGAGGAGGAGGAGGAGGAGGAGGAGGAGGAGGAAGGAGGAGGAAGAGACGAAGAAGAGGAGGAGGAGGAGGAGGAGGAAGAGGAGGAGGAGGAGGAGGAGGAGGAGGAGGAGGATGGCGGAGGAGGAGGAGGAGGAGGCGAGAGAGGAGGTAGGAGGAGGAGGAGGAGGAGGTAGGAGAGGAGGAGGAAGGAGGATGAGGAGGCCGAGCGAGGAGGAGGGCAGAGACGGAGCAGGAGGCACGAGCGCAGCACGAGAACGAGGACGCGGAGAAGGCGGACGATGAGGAGGCGGACAAGGAGGAGGCGGACAAGGAGGAGGAGGAGAGGAGAAGGAGGAGGAGCGGGAGGAGGAGGAGAGAGGATGGAGGAGGAGGAGGAGGAGGATTGGAAGGATGGAGGAGGAGGAGGAGGAGGAGGAGGAGGAGGAGGGGAAGGAGGGGATGGCGGCAAGACGAGGAGGAGGAGGAAGAAGCATGAGGGAAGGAAGGACGGACGAAGCGACGACGACGACGAGGAGGAGGAAGAGCAGGAGGAGGAGGAAGAGCAGGAGCAGGTGGAGGATGAGCAGGAGGAGTAGCAGGAGCAGAAGAAGGAGGAGGAGCAGATGGAAGAGCAGGAGGAGCAGGAGGGGGAGGGGGAGGATGAGAAGGACGAGGATGGCATCTGCTCATACAATTATTTCGTTTACATTGACACATTCACGTACAAAAACTACAAAACTACTGATAATTATAACGCTTGCTTCTTTGTGTGCTTCATTACATATGCGAAGAAAATTAGTACCAAACACCCCCCAAAAATCCCATCATGGAAATCTAAATAATAACTCCATACAGACGTTCAAAGACTTTTTCAAGCTTGATCAGACAACTATTCACATCTTACTGCCTCACCATTTTGTATCTCTCATTGAAAAACCTTTTACGTCTGTGTTTACACCGTTAGAGAATGTAAGAAAAAGATGCATGCATATAATTTCAGTTACACACTTCTAATGATGCAAGTGGAACATCCCTGAATAAGTACGATGATGAGACGCCTGTGTTTCCATCCCTGCTTTCAGACACATTCATAAACACAAAAATGAAAATCCGACAAATGCACAGAAAACATAGCTCAAGACTCGCATTGAGCTTGCGCTGCACCGATATTATATTTTCTCGTCAGCTGGAAAACTATAGTCTTCGTGCTTTCTGTCATTACTGTTTTAGTCTTTACATTTTTAGGTCAAAGTTGAGAAAAGCGAGAAACAGACCTGCATGGGCAAGAAGAGCCAACCCCAGAAGAACGGCCAGAGGTCTTGAGCGGGCCATGTCGAAAGTAGTTCCACAGCAAACGCGGGAGTCCCAGAGAAGCACACAGTATTGAAAGGAGGACGTCCTAATATCTCATTATATAGGAGGGCTGGGCTAGTGACGAAGGTAAACAACCCTCTCTCGACCCCCGCAGGTCATGTGTTGTCCTCATGTCACATTTAATGAAGACAGGGGAGGGAGCACGCCCTTCCTTGGTACTCGGCATGTCGGCACGTAGCGCCTGTGCGAGACCCTCCCAAAGCAGGGGGGGGGGGGAAGGGGGAGGGGGGTGGGGTGGGGGTGGGGGGGTGGGGGTGGGAGTGAAGTGAGGGACGGTGCTGGCGGAAGAAAGAGGAAGGCGTGGGGGCTGGAAAATACAAGGCAAAGAGTTTCGTTGTGGGAAAACGAAAGAGCAATTACGAGTGACATGAGGCTTAGTTTTGCAGGCAGAACACAGAGTGTAGGTGAGACCTGTGATATGTGGACCGTTATTGTCAAATCACAAAGACTTAAACAAGAAATCCGTCAGTGAAAGGAAGCTGATGTTTTTCCACGAATTTCTTCTGCTTTTGAACCCTGTCAGACTGCAGATGAAAGAAGAAGAAAAAGAGATTTATTAAAATTGGCTGACTCCAGAATGCAGAGCGACGGATATAGAGTAAAAACGCCAAGACAAAGGTTGTGCAAAAACCAAGAGAAACATCACGCACGATTTATCTCACTCAGACATGGAGAGATGAGGGGTGCAGTCCATGTTGACCTAACAGAGCCAGAGGATTGCGATGGATGTCTGGCGTGGAATGGAGAACTCTTTATGCCGTGAGGAGGTGACAAGTGAGAAAGGATATTTGCTCAGCAGTTCCACACACAGGAGCGTAGAGGTCTGTGCCCAAGGTTCAGATGTTAAATGTCTGCAAATGTTTGTATATTTTGAGAGTTGCCGAGACAACCTGGCTGACTGGACCGAATGAAAAACGTGTGAGCTTTTCAGGTTGCATTTTCTGTGTTTTCCGGAAGAAACCCGCAGACACAGATGCACGTGCTTTCTCAGTGACGTGGTTAACATTTTCTTTTTCTATAGAGGATTTTCACATCGGTGTGGAGTCAACAAGGTTATTAATGAGTAAGGGATGTTATTGTTCAGTTTCAGTCAACATTCACTCTTGTTTCTCTCTACAAAATGTATTTGTTCCTCGAAGAATGAAGAGTACTAGACAGAAAGATTTCAGAAGTCATGCAGAAATACAGAAATAGAAGATTCGTATAGGCAGCTGCCCCTAGATGCCCCATCATCAGCTGGAACCCATGGTCGTGGAGTTTTCGGGGTCTTATTCCAGTAGTATCATCAACGCCATGATTGGTATTATCAAGACGTTTTGCATATTGCATTCTATCGGGACATATCATGGAACATCCTGCACCCTCTTACTCTTCATATCCCACTCATCAGCATCAATTCCTGGTTGATGGACTATCGGGACCTGCTCCAGTGGTTAGGCAGGGTCAGCTTGAAGCAACCGAAGAGGCTGCTTAGATGCCTTTGAAATGAGGATGCATGTTACAGTGTACCCACCTGTTTGTCCTTCTGCATGAAGGATTGAATAAAATGATATGGATAACACAGCATCAGCTAATTCAAATGGCCCTTCACTTACAGGGAACTGGGTCGTATGTTGAAGTCTAGCGGACGCATTATGAAAGCGGCAAGTGTGGAGGGAAAAAGAAAAGACGAGCTTGATGTCGGTAAGGACTGGCCTTTGCCCTGAGAGCATACTTTTAGTAGACTCTCTTTTCCTCTTGTGCTTTTTCTCCCATGTCGACCCTCTCCACTCAGGCTTTTCCTCAGCTGTTGTCTCAGCAATTTCCTCTGCAGCTCCAGAGAAGCAGACGAATAAAAGTGCATGCAGTCTGTCGTACAGAAGGTGGAGAGGACAGACGGACGCATACAGAAGAACACGTAGATTACAAAGACAGGGAAGGATCGATGTCATTCGGGCGTATATGGCATGTTTCTACGACATTTCCTTGTGAGGAACGTTGAGCTACAGTCCAAAATGGGCGAAGTGGTTGTAGGTTGTCGTTGATATTTTCATTGCTGCTATTCCACAAAGCATCCGTCTTCGTGCTGTTGAAAAAATGTCCTAATATTACTGTGAAGAATGCCCCCAAAAGGGCTTTTAAAGCACACCCTATCTCTTATAAACAAAGGAAATCCTCCAAAACGCGTGTTTTGGATTGTGACAGATAATTTATGGAGATTCATTGACTAGACTGTGTGTTTGTGTAAGTCTGCCTATCTGAGTATCTGTGTATCCGAGTGTCTCGGGTGTATACTTGCGTCTCTCTTTCTGGCCCCATGCCATTACTATCTTTATGCTAATTTGTATATCTGCTGGCATATATGTGTAACTGATTTGTGACAAGAGAGAGTACTTGATTATGGTAAAATAAATAAAGTAGATCTAATGGGGGAACACTGTGATGCTCATTGTAAGTCAGTATGAGCAGTAGGCACTAAAGGCAGTTGTTAGGGACATAGTCCCGATGCCTCCAATCTTATCAACATCTCATTCCTAGACATGCTTCCTAACGGACATTATATACCGCACCACATTATCGGCTACCTCAGAAGATACTCTTTTGGATTTGCACCTATTTGTTCCCCAGAAACATTGCTTCATATTTCCCCAAACCAACCAATCTACTCCCCCAAACCCGTTGTTTCAAAGGAAATGTTTGGAACTGGTCTGCCAAGGCATCCATACAAGTTAACTAAAGACTTCATGTTTGAAAATCTTAATAGGGGACCCTGAGTTCCACACATAGTATTTCTTTTCTGTAAAAGGTCCTAAACTACTTGCTGCAGTAGTAGTGTCATAAACAACATGCCCTTTATATTCTAAATATCCTTTTGGAAAACGACTTTTCTGATGAATTTATGCTCTGTGTCTGCTTCACCCTCAATGACTGATAATGGTTCTGGGCTTCATCATCTACATATTTTTTGGTAGCTGCATCATTGTCTTCTGTGGGGGGTTCCATGTTTACAATCTTTTTTCCTTTCATGTCACCATCAACGCCTGTTTTTGAGTCAACATATGACTTAGTTACTGCATCTCTTTCTCCAGTTGGCTCAGCTAAATTCACAAGTTGTTTGCTATCTAAATCCAAACGTGTGACTGACAGGGCCATAGGACATGATGAAATAGATGTTGCTGTTGCGTGCGATTTTCAGTAAAAACAACAAGGAAATGTATCGACAGATGGAAAAACCTAAACCCGTCCAGGCTTCCACTTCCAAATGTGACAAATATGTTGCGGAAACAGCAGTGGCTATGGCAGTGGAGTTAATGTAGTAACAGCGGTAGTGGCATGGTTCATGCTGTAGAAGTAGTAAAGCTAGACTCAGCAATGGTAGTTGTAGTATTAGTTGGTAGTGGTGATAATAGAGGTAGCGGGAGCGATGTTGGTCTTGGTGGCGATGGTGGTGGTGGTGGTGGTGATGGTGGCAGTAGAAGCATTAGAAACTAATAGAGTAGTGGGAAGAAAAAGTGATGGAAATGGAGATGATGTTGGTGTTAACGTTGTGTAATTGCGGAAGTAATGAATAATGGTTCGACGGGATTGTATATTTGCAGGTTATGTAAGGCTTGTGATTATCAAGCAACTAGAGATGATTAGGATAAAACCTATCAAAGTTATATTTCCCTAGTTATTTGCCTTTCATGAATCGCATAGAGAAATGTGTTGGGTCTATTCTTACTTCAAACCGACAGAGTGTTATATAAGTGTTGCTGGCACTGATTTGGTTGGTGATGATAGTGGTACCGGTATCGGTTTTAGTAGTAGTGCTAGCTATTGTTGTTGGCAACGGTGGCAGTGGCTGCAATTGTGCCAGCTGCAGCAAAACAGACAGTATCAGTATTAGAATCAGCAGCAATAGTGCTGGTGTAGAAAAAATGAACACAGCTGTCTGCAGCAGTTGCGACAGCATCAGTGGATGCTGTGGCAGTAGTACCGGTAGTGATGGTAGCATAATTGGTGGAATGGAGGTGACAGCAGTATCTACATCAGTACAAAGGAGATGGAATGTTAAGTGACATATTCATGACACTCTCACATTGTGTTGCAGTCAGTGATGTATGTCGCTCATGGTCATTACATGAGCATAAGACTAGCTAAAGTATGATGGAAAGCAAGTCAAAAAAGAATGTAACAACCGACATGGAATTTAAAAAGATTGCAGTTTGCACCGTACTGCTCCTGCGTTCTTAAGTGTCTTTTTTAATCTGACAGTTTACATATGCCTTTATTGCTAGATCTAGATGCCTTGTGTGATTTTGATGGATAAGTGCTTAGGTAAGTAACTGTGCCTGAGGGGATGCGAGACACCACTCTCTCTATCTCTCTCTCTCTCTCTGCCTCTGTCTGTCTGTCTGTCTGTCTGTCTGTCTGTCTGTCTGTCTGTCTGTCTGTCTGTCTGTCTGTCTGTCTGTCTGTCTGTCTGTCTGTCTGTCTGTCTGTCTGTCTGTCTGTCTGTCTGTCTGTCTGTCTGTCTGTCTGTCTGTCTGTCTGTCTGTCTGTCTGTCTGTCTGTCTGTCTGTCTGTCTG
This sequence comes from Theodoxus fluviatilis, assembly GCA_034096865.1. Lineage (NCBI taxonomy): Eukaryota > Metazoa > Mollusca > Gastropoda > Cycloneritida > Neritidae > Theodoxus > Theodoxus fluviatilis. Next base: position 16,717 of record JAWQFJ010025602.1, on the reverse strand, counting down.
TCTGTCTGTCTGTCTGTCTGTCTGTCTGTCTGTCTGTCTGTCTGTCTGACTGTCTGTCTGTCTGTCTGTCTGTCTGCCTGCCTGCCTGCCTGCCTGCTTGCCTCTCTCTCTCTCTCTCTCTCTCTCTCTCTCTCTCTCTCTCTCTCTCTCTCTCTGTATCTGTCTCTATAGACAAATACATTTTACAATTACGACATGTTTTTCCTGCTTACCCTGTTGTCTATGTTTTCTTGCTCTCTCATTACAAATATAGAAGTTCCATTAAATGTTGGAGGTTCTTTGTTATCTCGTTTTGGAATTGGAAGCATAAACAGACTTTAGACTTTAGACTTTTAATGCATAGGCCATCGGCCCGTCACAAGGATACAGGTTTTTATATACATGTTTAATTATAATATTATTGTGATTGACTGGTTTACATTTTGGCATTCTTGTTTTGCCTCCTTAGGGCATAATATATGTACATGGCAACTTATCGCGTCCTTTCTATACTCTTGCCGTCAAGAAGAAAACCTATGCTCCTACATTTGGCCGTTTCTAAATAAGGTAACAAGTACTGCCGTCTAATATCAACATACACCGGGCAGTCTAACAAAAAGTGAATTTCGTTCTCTGCACTATTTGTACAGAATGGACAATCCAAACTCCTGTCCCTCTCATACCCCCTGTTCGCTTTTAGCTCATTTATACCTAACCGAAATCGTATGAATGAATCTATAAATTTCTTTATTTTCAGCTCATTGATATAATGCTCTGTATTCATCGACTTTTTGAAAGATCTATAGATCAAGAAACGGCCACTGTCAGTCAATTTTCCTTGCCACTCTTGCTGGAAACACTCTCTAAGTCTTTGTTTCAAGGTTTTAAGAAAAGGTTTCTCGTTATTTGCCCCGTTGTTGTTCCACACATAACCAAAGCCCAGCTGATACAAGCTCTGTTTTACAGATTCAGCCCAATTCACTCTACCGTGTAAGTTGGAGTTCACTAACATTTGAAAGGCTTGCTTGGGCAGTCTATCAGCCGGCAGGGAAGCATAAACAGACATTCTAACGGATATCACAAAGTTGATTACGTCAAACTATTCATGACGCCAGCGTATGCTTTCCGCACTCCAAGACAGAGGACCGTACCGGTTTTTTTACCGGTATTTTTGCATTTTACAGGTACTTTGCACCGGTGTACCACGCTGACGTAATGATGATCAATCCTTACGATAACACGTGCACTTTAATAGCAGTTGACAATGACGTATGAGGTTGCGCAATAGTCATCAGTGCATCAGAAAACGGAAGAAGGATTTGTGGATTTGAGAGAGAGAGAAAGAGAGAGAACGAGGAGGGTTAGAGGGAGGAGAAAGACAGATGTGTGAGAGACAGGGACAGAGAGGGAGAAGGAGAGATGTAAAATTAAACCCACACAGTTGTTATTTTTCTTTTCTTTATTTAAAAAAGAAGAAGCAGTAAATTAACAAAATTTTTAAGTTTTCTTGCGTAATACAAAAGCATATTCAAAAGAAAATCAAAGTCAAGCATCTTTGCTTCAAATAAGACATTTCAACATTTTAAAAAGAACCAAAGCGCTGGAGTTGAGGACAGTCCGGATGACATGGGGAGAGGCGAAGAGGGCAGCCCAAGACCGACAGAGGTGGAGACTTGCAGTGAAGGCCCTATGCTCCGACCGGAGCGAAGAGGACTAAGGTAAGGTAAGGTAAGGTATAAAGTTATATTCAAGTACGAAAGCGTTCTCATACTGTACACATCTGTGCAAGCAGAGATCATACTGTACACAACTTGTCTTCCCCAATAAACCACATACTGTCCTCCTGACACAAATATTATAACTGGGCTTAATCATTTGCCAGATATAACATATACGTTGCTATTTACAATTTTGCCATTGTGTGAGGTCACATGACTAGTTGCCAAATGAGGACTCGAAAGTTTATGGTCGAGCTCGACCATACTGCAGCCTTTCACTCTCATCCCAGACCTACCAGACTGACTGTTGCAGATAAAAAAAAGGACGCATTAGGTCGCAATTTCTGTACAAGGTCATGTCCTGATTTAGAAGGCAAAGAAGTCCACATCCCACGTGGAACTGTACATCCACATGTTGTTCAGCCAGTCTAAAAGAGGGAACTGTGGCAGCACCGGTCCCGGGAGGGAGAGGAGGGGCTGGGGAGCCAGGGCGACCTGCACAGCCAGGGTGGTCTGGGGGGGTCGCGGTCGTTCCCTGACAATGGGGCGGGGGGAGACGCTGGCAGACGCACTGGCTGTGGGGGAGGCACTTTTAGACAAAGTGGCCAGATGCACACCTGATCCTGTTGGGAAATGAAAGCACAGATAATGAACGGATGAAAAATGGCGCGGGTATACGAGTGATTATTTTTACCTTCACTCCCATCACATCACATTCACCACTAAAACGTTTATAAGATCTATAGGCTGACATGTTACATACAACCTATAGCCAAGACTGCTTGATGCTCTTCTTACCAGCTGGAATATTCGGCTACTGGGTTTCAGGGCTCGAGTTATTCAGCCAGGGACGATCCTCTAAATAAAAAGTGGCCACCGGCGGTCATAAGAACCGCATCGAGTCCTGCTGACATTACAGTAGTGAGCCAGGTCCACATGGATGTACATGTGATCAAACAAAACTATCGGAAAGTCGTGTACTAAAACAAATATGTGACAGTGCAGCATGTCTTATGAGGTTGGGACTGGGATACTCGCGTGATCAACATTTCTGCAGATCTATCTAATCTAAATCTAAATCTAAATCTTAATCTAAATCTAAATCTAAATCTAAATCTAAATCTAAATCTAAATCTAAATCTAAATCTAAATCTTAATCTAATCTAATCTGATCTAATCTAATATCTTCTATCTATCTATCTATCTATCTATCTATCTATCTATCTATCTATCTATCTATCTATCTATCTATCTATCTATCTATCTATCTATCTATCTATCTATCTATCTATCTATCTATCTATCTATCTATCTATCTATCCATCTATCCATCTATCCATCTATCCATCTATCTATCTATCCATCCATCCATCCATCCATCCATCCATCCATCCATCCATCCATCCATCCATCCATCCATCCATCCATCCATCCATCCATCCATCCATCCATCCATCCATCCATCCATCCATCCATCCATCTATCTATCTATCTATCTATCTATCTATCTATCTATCTATCTATCTATCTATCTATCTATCTATCTATTTATCTACCTATCTATCTAATCTATCTACCTATCTATCAAATCTATCTAACCTATCTGTCTAATCTATCTATCTAATCTATCTAATCTATCTAATCTATCCATTCTATCTAATCTATCTAATCTATCTAATCTATCTATATATCTATCTTGTCTATCTAATCTATCTATCAATCTATCTAATCTAGCTAAACTATTTATCTAATCTATCTACCTAATCTATCTATCTAGGTGTGAGGTCGTTCCATTTGAAAAAATGCGCATAGATAGGGAAAACTCGGTGTGTGAAAAAAAGAGAGGTGAAAACACACGCACACACGTACAGACGTACTAAGAGGAGACGAGAGGAGATACAAATGAAAAGACGGATGGCTGGCCAGTCGAGTAGACAGACGGTATGAGGGACGGATGGTTGACAGGCGAATGAATGGATGGACGGACAAGCATCTGAAGAAAGAACCTATCTTGCTTTTTCTGTTTGCTCTTCAGACTACATAACCCTAGTTGTTTCATGATCGATGTCAAGTAAGATTCCTATCATCCAAGTGATCAACAAGTTTAACTTGCCTGCCGACATAGTTACGTGACCTTGTTATGCAAAAATCACCTATTTATACAGAGGCACTCTTGGTTCTTCTGCGCAATCATTTACGTAGGGAACAATAACAAATGCTCGGTCTAAAACGCAGTTGCACATCAAGAGACAGCAACGATTTCATATAAGCATAAGAACATCAGAGCAAGGCGTGACGAACGAAGGCTACAGATTCGTCAGCCACACCCGTCATTGCTCATGCACGACTAAGAAGATGTGTCCCGAAAACATCCACTAAGTCCACGACTCTGTGATTCCTGCATTCTGCAGTCGTGCTGATGATTGTGACCCTGGATCATCCATCTGCGTTGTGACGCACACAGAGAACCCCAGTCCTCGCATGAGTGCCGACAGGTGCTAGCTTCTATTGTGTAGGAAGCTCGAAAAAAGATTTAGTAAGGAAAGCGTTTTTGACAGCTTTATGGCTGGTTCATCCGGAGGCATGCGAAAACGACGTAGTTGGACTGCAAAATAGAAGCATCGTTATGAGTGTTGTCCTCTCAGCGTTTCAAATCAACCGGCCGCCCACAAACATACTTGCCCCAAAAATACCCATAAACAACAGTGGGAAAGTTATTGTTCCTGTGTTTCACGTTTTTCCGTCAAAGAAACAGGATGCGCCGTCACGAGCTAGAGCAATAACGTTTTGGCATTGCTTTTTTTTTAACGACGCTCGTGTTTACACACTTCACATGGATGCCAGAAGAAAAGTTTAGAGTTTTTAGGTTGTTATTCTCCGGTATGTTATCGTCAAATAATAATTTTTAATCAAATTCTGTAAATTAGTATTTTTCTTATCAAAAGACGTCAAAGTAATCTGTGTTAACGGATCAAACAAAGCCTTTTTAACCGGTCTGTTTTGTAATTAAATATATCACTTTCTTTCCCTCTGACCGCTTGTCTGTCCGCCTGCTTGTCTATTACTGAAATGACTTTTCGCTACCTTTAATTAGCTCTTTCCAGCCAATGGAAGTCGTAGCAATTGTCAAAATATTCACAAGAAAGATTAGGAACTGACTCAGCAAACAAACTTGGAGGCTTTGAAGGCAGATGCCTACGAAGAATTCATGTACTACGCATTCGTTGGGAACGAAGAACCTGCAACCAAGAGATCTCGGAGCGGACGGGGATCAACATCATCCGAGAAGTGAAGAGGAGGCGTTGAACATGGTTTGACAATGTTCCTCGCATGAAGAGAGACCGCCTCATTTACGCCGTATTAATATAGGCCGTACATCGAATGAATGGATGAATGGATGGCATTTTACGGCGTATCAGCCTTTGTAGGCTATGTAAGGCCATTAAAGCAGGATAATCTCTAGAAGAGTTCCAAGTAAGCGCAATTCAAGTCACGCTGTCCCTATTCATTCGCCTCTTACGAATCGTGTAGGGAGACGCGGTGAGTCTATTCTTTTCACCCCCAACCAATAGGGAAGCGGAAGAGAGGAAGACCACTCGGCACGTGGCGAGGCACGGTGGAGCAGAAAATGCGCAAGGAGGGGAAGACCTGGCATGAACAGCAGAGGCTAACCTAAGAGAGACCTGGGTGAAGAAGCTTTGTCGGCACTTTTGGTCCACTAAGAGCTCAGAGGATTGTGTGAGTGATGAAAATATATGAAATTTCACGTCAGTGAAACAGACGCCATCTTAGGGGAGTCCACTGGAAGAAGGGTTTGAACAGAGGAAAGAGTTGAAGGGACCAGGAGGAGGAACAGAGGCCAAGGACAGGACCCACACCCAAGATCATGGAAACTGGAACCGCAAGACGCTCTAGAGATCTAAGACAGGTGACTATCTCTTTGACAATAGTAAGCAACCTGTCCATGCGACATCAGAACCAAAGTGAGAACAAGTTTTGACTTTTATGAATGGGATTTAAAAATAAAATATTTGGAGCACTTAGGCATGCGTGGGAATGTACATGATGTCGTGTCCACATTATTTGCAAAGAAATCTTACGAGGTGTTCTTCGTCCTCAAGCACATATTAAAAAAAACACGAAGACATTATAACAATTGATGACGGAAGATTGACAGTCGTAAAGTCTGACATTATCATTCATCAACAGGACAGTTCCGCGTTTATGAGCAAAAGCAATGGCTGCCTTGCCCAGTTAATAGGCACCTGAGTGTGATGGGGAACGTTGTTTCCCAGGTATCTTACTTGAGATAGACTTGGTTTTTGCTGGTTGGTAGTCCGGCAACTGTGTGCGTTTTTACGGTGAAAGTTTTGGAGTGAGTAGGGATTGAATTCTGACTTGGGGGTGGTGAGCGATGTTTTCCCTGAGGTCTGACTAGTGCTGAGTTCGTGAGTTGATTGTGAGATGGTGGCTATGTTAGCTAAGGAGATAGTTAGCTGTCAGTCTGTCACCGAGGGGAGAAAGGAGAGGTCAGTCTGCCTGAGTCTGCCTGTTGAAAGTCTACCTACTGAGAGCGTTGGTGAAGTCTGCCTAAGTCTGCCTGCTGCAAAGAGAGGGGAGAGGTCGTTCTGCCGTCAGTCTGCGGTACAGTCTGCATGGAGTGGACTGTCTTGCTGCGTGGAGTGGACTTTCTTGCTGTATAGTCTGCCACTGAAAAGAAAGGGGAGAGGTCGGTCAGCCGTCGGTCCGCCGTCGATCTGCCGTCAATCTGCCGTCAGTCCGAGTATGGAGAAGAGAGAAGACCGAGTGCGGTCCGCCTGCTGAGAGACGAAGAAGAAGAAGAGAAGAAAGAAGCAGACGAAGTGAAGCAGACGAGAGAAAAGACGACGAACAGAGAGAGAGAGAGAGAGAGAGAGACAGAGAGAGAGAGAGACAGAGCGAGGGCAGAGGTGGAAGGTTGGTGTATCCCCTTTTATTCGGGTCGATAGGTTGTAACTGTCAAGGGCTGACCTGCATATTTTATGCTTATACTATTAGAAGGCTGACCGATACTGTTTTATGTTTATAATAGAAGGTTGACACATATTTTACTAGTGCGGCGGTGTTTTATTTTTGTTTTCCCCTTGGGAGTGAAATAGCGAAAAAATTAGGTGTACATTTTATGAAATTGAGGTTATCGAGGATGTTGTGGTTGAACCAGATAACCGAGTAACATTCTTTTTACTTTTATTTTTCTTTTCTACCCCTGTTACGGGCATGTTTTTGTGATTTGTCATAAAGACATGTACTTAACCCTGGGACCGTGTTGTTTCGTTTTTGGATCCCCGTAACACTGAGCAACGAAACATTGATAAAGAAGATGACAGTCAGAACCTACCGTGGAGAACCAGGATGACGGCTCCAAGCAACCACAAGTGCTGCGGCTCCATGTTTTCTTCCCAACAAGGCACAGATAGACAAAAGCGACGGCCTTTTCCTCCTGTCCTTATGTAGGCAGTGGTTGTGGCGGGGTTTGACTTACTACTCCCTGGAAGTCATCCTGTCATCATTAGGTTGTGCGGCATCTTACTTTATTGAACTCTTTGCCAGCCGCAAGACTTCCTTTGACCCTTGAACTGTAAATGGCCGCATAGAGATTGTGGGCGCGACTTTTATGGACATTAGCTGTGAAATACGAGCCATGCCATCATCTGTCCATCATTTCATCTGGAATTTTTTTCCCGCGCTTTCTTCCTCAAAGTCTCAGAAACGCCAAAATAATCGTATAAAAACTAAAAGTACTAAAACACACCTTCTTTCCTTCAACAGCATATAGTTATTGTTAATATTGGTCACAGCATGAGAGTCAAACAACGTATCTCAACTAAATTCCTGAGCCTGACAGGGATGAATCATGAGGTCTGTTTACTGCAGCCTAGGCTATGGATCAGATTATTGCTAATACTTGCAGACTACCACAAAGATGGTGCATCAAAATGCAACCGGTTTAAGAATGAATCCAGAAAGACTAACGCTGAGAAGAATATTTGCCCGTTGAAACTTAAAACATCAAGCAGATTTCTGGAGATTAAACGAGACAGGAGACACTTGTAGGTTCCAGATGTCGTCTCACAAAATAAAAATGATGATACTCTGGAAGGAAATTGTTTCTGACTGTGCAGTCTTTTGATTCCAAATACAATTCATTGTTTAAAGAACTAAGTTTTTCTTATCTCAGTTTGGTACCTTATTTTAAGCACTGCGAAAAATGACTGCGTCTTCATTGCATTATTCTCATCTCAGAAAAAAGCATTCCTCGAGATCCTGCTGTGATTAATTGAGGAAAGATACATTAAGCCTGACGTCAGATTTTTTCCGCGCCTGGAATTTTACAAACAATGTGAAGAAAGAGAGGCATGAGTAACTAATGTGGAATGTTTGCTGCAAGGGGAATTTGATGAGTGGAGGTATCTTGGTTGCCTTGCCTTGACAGCCCTTGCACCGATTTACGGGTCTGGACTAACCACACCCATCTTGCCTCAGGGGCTGGACATGGGCAATGCTAGGGCTGTCTTGGTTTGTCTTGATGGCTGGAGCATTTGCTCTGTGATTAATGCACTTTCTTGACATGCACAAAAGTGTGGACACATCAACACACCGCAATATCGTTTTGTAGGTTTACGTAACACAAATAAAAGTTATTCTATGATATTCAGTGTCACAGCAACAACAAGGTGCATTGCAATCATATAGATGAAAATTAATGGAATCCTCAACAAGCTCATTTCTGTTGAGGGTACACTTTCAACAAATAAACGGCAGACGCATTAAGCCATTCAGGAAAAGAGTAACAACAAGAGTTCTTTGGATATGATACATTGAGTATACAGCATTTTTCTGTAGATACTCAGTCATGAGACACCATGATGACAAGATGCATCGCAAGTGGGTTGAGAGTACTCAGCAACATTTCAACAAGAGACAAATAGACCAACTAATTTGTGGCTATTTCCATAAACTGCTATGCTTCGTGATTCAACCTAATGTGTTTAAGTTACTACTCTGAATATCAAGCACGGACACAAAACATTTTCCTGGCAGGTGCTCTATCAAGAGACATCACTTTGACAAGGTGCATTGCGGTTGGCAAAGATTAACGAGTTCCCATTTCAGAAAGGAATTGTCTTATCCAGAACAAAACAGCAAACTGCTTTGTATAATAATTCATAGCGACTTATTCTGGTTTCAAGACTTATTCCCTATGAAATCGACAAGGAATCGTTGTATTAAATGGAAAAATGATAAAAAATATGTTTCTCCTCGCTGTTCCTACAAGCCAATTTAACAACGAACTGAGAATTTCAGTGACTTTACCACCTACAGTTGTGGTCGTATTGATTCGTAAGTTTCCAGACGGGTGTTAACTTAATCACTTCTGTTTCCCTTGTGCATTGGAGGTCATTGTCATCATCAGCATTGTTGTCAACACCACTACGGTCGTCGCCACGATGATGATCATCGTCATCATTACCACTGCCACCACAATTACCCCTTCATCATTATTTACTTCATCACCGTCTTTACCATCATATGCATCGGCAATGTCCTAAACTTTGTCGTCGTCTTGATTCTTGTAATTGTTGTTACTGTCGTCATCGACTTATCAGGAATGTTATAATGACTTTAGCCTCGCCTCCTGTCTCAGTTGGCCTTTGCTTTTCGACTTGTGCACAACCACCCTGTGCGTCTTGTTCTGTCAAATGCATCAGGAATGGCCACTTTAAGTCATGCTGGCAAACTACCTTTGCCAAAGCAAGCTATGAAGTATCTTTCAAGTAGTAAGCGTCTAAAAGTAATGTTTCTGGTGGTTGCCATATCTAGGGCTGGAAGATGTGCTTATCTTGCCAAACATTACGCCCCTGGGCGTCACGTCCCCGCATGACAGGTGGTCATGCATAGGACGCCGTGTGTTATGCTACATATGTCTCTCCCGGGCATCATGACCTTAAGAGACGTGTGCAGTCCCCACTCCCAATCCCCTTCCCCCACCCTCACCAGAACCTCCTGCCTCCTGAAAATGTATACCCCCAGATTGTTGTGCCCTGAGTAAGTACGTGTCAGAATCTTATAATCATTCCTAAATTTCTGTCCGCATTTTCACTTGTTATTTTTCTTGGGTGTTTTTCTTTCTTTATTTTATTCGTTAGTTTGCATCTTTCTTTCGTTTTCTTTCGTTTTCTTTTTTCTGTATTTTTCTTTTTTCTGTATTTTTGTTTTGTTTTGGTGTGTGTTAGTGTTCGTTCGTTCATTCACTCATTTATGTATTCATTTATTTATATAAATGTTTATTTGTCTGTTTTTGTTTACTTGTTTGTTTTTGTTTGCTTGTTTGCTTGCATGTTTGTTTATATATCAATCAAATGACGTACACTTAAGATATTTGTCCCTCTTCCAGTGGCTTATTAACAATGACTTTACTGTGAATCTTGTCTCTTCGCCACGATGTGATTACGGAATGCACGTCTTTGCGTGCATGGGTGCCTGTGTGCGTTTGTGTTTGTGTGGTTGTGTGTGCTTTGCTTCTTTATTGCTCCTATTACCACCTAAACTCATACACCGAGTTTGAAGTAAAGAGCATACTCTTGCTGCATCCACATCAAAATGCGCCTCTGTTTGCCATTTTCACATACTTCGTTTGTTATCAAGGGCAAGTAAAGAATGACCTCATAAATGTTTGACGCTTTTCTCGTCTTTTGCTTTCAGGGAAGGCGAGTTTCTTCTCGATGTCTCTTTAAGGGTGTTCCAAAGTAGCTTCAGTAGCGCTAAAGTTGCTCCCTCACCCTTTTTTTCCCCAGGTAATAGATCAGAGTAAAATACTTGTTTTGGCAACCTCTTGCCTGCTATCTTGACCACATGACCAGCATATCATGATTCATGATGATCGCTTCAATTCCAAGCTCACAAATCACACAGAGCTTAGACTCTCCTCCACAACCAACTCGTCTGTCCTCAGGAGCTATGTTGAGCCACATTATATGGTATGCGGGGATCTCTAAAACAAACCTCTCAAATCTAGAGAAGCGAAGAGTGATTTTTGGATGGGACCGTTGACATCGGGATGATTGCTGAGGCAGGCCAAGCAAGCTGGGATAAGGCCTGTCTGAGGAAGGATGGGTGAGCTAGCGACTTAGGTATGCATAGACCTCCTATCCACGCATTGCAGGTGTATGCAGTTCAGTGAGGGAATGAAGTCTATGCAACAACGTTACGGTCTCAAACTGTTCACTGGGTGTCAGTTCAGTGCAAATATATTCAAATCAAGTCCTCGCAGAATGAAACTTGTGGAGAGAATGGAATGTTCATGTGTTGAGGCAGCATTTAAAATTTCAGCCCCTAAGGGCTTATTTTTTCCCAGATATACTTGATTAAATTCACTAGAAAGAGACGTCTGTGTCAGGCAACTCTTATATCCTGTCATTGAGACAATCGACATTTGTGTTGCACTGCGGATTTTTGTCCATTAAACCGTAAATCATTGCATTGTATTGCATAGTGGTGTGTTAAGGTTGTGTCTGGTTGTGGTATCTACACCAGAGGTATTTTTAGCCATTCATGTAATGACCTCTGAATCTTCCTTTTTGGTGTAGAATCTGCTTCCAACTGCATCTGGTCTTGAGCCTGAAGTTCCACCTGTACTGTGGATTCTTCACTGTTGATCTCTTGGCCACAAGTCATAGCCAGGTCAGAGGTGTCTTGCCGATTCAGCTCAACTGTTTCATTTAACTCTTCAATGGGCTCTTCCAAGTCACCTGTTGAACTGCCATCGTTTGATGGGGATATCATTACGGAACCCTGAGAGATTTCAATGTTTATATCATCTTGTCTCTGTTGTGAGCGGGTCAGGTATGGCTGTTTTAGGCAATGGATACCAGGTGAAGCCCTATCACCTCCAGTTGCCAGAGTTGATTTTATTTTCTTCCAGGCTTCATCACTTCTGTCCAATGTCACGTGTGAGCCACTGTCTCACGTTGGCGATGGTCAGGCTGTCTCTGACTCTCTCTGTCTCTGTCTCTATCTGTCTCTGTCTGTCTGTCTGTCTGTCTGTCTGTCTGTCTGTCTGTCTGTCTGTCTGTCTGTCTGTCTGTCTGTCTGTCTGTCTGTCTGTCTGTCTGTCTGTCTGTCTCTCTTTCTCTATCTCTCTCTCTCTCTTCTCTCTCTCTCTCTCTCTCTCTCTCTCTCTCTCTCTCTCTCTCTCTCTCTCTCTCATGGTCCTACTGCGGTTCGTTCTCCACACACCTGACGTCCAGGCCACGGCCCATGTCTGCCGAGACAGAGGAACTTTTGCGTTGTGGAGAAGTACAGCAGGTAGAGTCTTATCTGGGTGACAGACAGCCTCCACAAAGGTGTGGCCTCAGTCCGGACTGATTGGGTCCAGTCACACGCGGATCTCCCGTGATTACCCTCAATGGCCATGGGGGACGGTGAGAACTCTACTTACTGATTTTAAAATTTTGTGCTGGAATGTTGAGGAGATGGATGGATGGATGGAGTTTTACGGCCTATCAGCCTTTGAAGGCTATGTAAGGCCATTCTCTGCGATAACCTATTAAAGTGAGAGCAAGAAAAGTCGAGTTACGATGTCCCTATTTATTAGCTTCTTACGAATCGCGTAGGGATACGCGGTGGGTCAAGTCTTGTTACCCCCAACCCACAGGGGGACATGTTGAGGGGCTTATCCCCAAGTTGAAATTTCCTGAGTTTCTCTCTTACGTTGATGTTTTTCAATCGTTTGCTTGACAGAAACAGTTATTGACTATATATATCAAATAATATGTTCCCTAATTTTGATGTGCTCATCTCGCCAGCGAATAAATTGTCTACTCAGGGAAGAAGATCAGGCGGAGTTATTTATTCATCATATACTATGTCTGTTTGATAATATTCTTGTATTTAAGATCAGCGAATCACTTCTTGCAACCCCATGTAGTATTCTTTTGCTTGTTTGTTTTCTCTCTCTCTCTCTCTCTGTCTCTCTGTCTCAGTCTGTCTCTGTGTCTCTGTGTCTCTCTCTGTCCGTCCGTCCGTCCGTCCGTCTCTCTCTCTCTCTCTCTCTCTCTCTCTCTCTCTCTCTCTCTCTCTCTCTCACACACACACACACACACACACACACACACATCATAAAGGCACATCATCATCCGTCGAACAATTCGTTTATCTTCGCATGCAAACAACGTTAGAAAATTTTCACTCCAGCTCTTTTTTTAATTTAAAACCAGATATCTAGTTCGGATAATCGGTAAGAGCAGTAGTAGTAGTAGTAGTAGTAGTAGTAGTAGTAGTAGTAGTAGTAGTAGTAGTAGCAATAGAAGTAGTAGTAGTAGTAATAGGAGTAGTAGGAATAGTAGTAGGAGGAGTAGTAAGAATAGTAGTAGTAGTGTTGTGGTAGAAGTAGTAGTAGTAGTAGTAGTAATAGGAATAGTAGTAGTAGTAGTAGTAGTAGTAGTAGTAGTAGTAGTAGTAGTAGTAGTAGTAGGAATAGTAGTAGTAGTAGTAGTAGTAGTAGTAGTAGTAGTAGTAGTAGTAGTAGTAGTAGTAGTAGTAGTAGTAGTAGTAGTAGTAGGAATAGTTGTAGGAGAAGTAGTAAGAATAGTAGTAGTAGTGTTGTGGTGGAAGTAGTAGGAGTCGAGAACAAATTACTCAAGCGAAAAGAGCGCATGGCATCGTCCACTACTTTGGACACAGCCATTTTGCTTTATCATGCGAATTCCAAATGATGATGACGACGACGAAAACGACGATGATAATGTTGATATTAATGATGATGACGACGACGAGGATGACGACGAGGACAATGATGATGACGACCAGTGCGACTACCCGTATCATGGTTCTTGGTCAAAAATATAGAAGCGAGCTGCTGCCTCGAAGTAAAATATGAGTGCAAGGCATAGGCCGAGTTCAAAGGAAGGAACTAATCTGTAAGTGTCTTCAGTCTGCAGCTTAGCTGTTAGTTGCCAAATAGAGGCAAACGATAAATACAATTGTGGTACCGGATTCCTTAGAAACGAGGAAGAGGTTTTTTAAAAGTTCAAGTAAGAGAGGATGAAATACTGAAGATCTATAAAGCAAAGTGTCTTCTGTAATTAATTCAATGGATTAATGTTTTCACCGCATTGATTTATTTTTAAAGCAAAAGACCCTATTCTTGTGTTCTCTCTGTCGAGCACTGCTGCACATGAGCTTCAAAGCGGACACTTGAATGAGCTTCAAAACGAGCACTTGAATGAGCTTCAGAACGAACACTTGTGGGAAAAGGGGGATAACTCCTGTTGAGCGCACCGCAGCAAACCATTTGAATTCCATTTCACAACTGAGGGTCAGTCTTCCTTCCGGACCAAATTATTAGTATTGATACGGAAGATGTTCTACTTCTGAAAGTAAAGAGGAACGCCTTGCTGAAGTTTGCTGTGTAAAGATAATATTCCCTCTGGAAATACCATCCCATCGTCAATTTCGACTTGTAACCTTCCATCCCGTTACCTTTTAATATCGTATACTCGTGCAAAGCGTTTCACTAGAACCCACATAGTTCATTTTCCATGTACCACATAGGCACACCTTTATCAAGAGTCCCCATTGACTCTGGGATGGTAGGAGCCATGCTTTTTCCCATTGTTTTTTTTTTACCGCAGGTCCTACCTTCCCGCTTGTGTAAACTTGTGCCCTTGGGGTAGGCCCTGGTATCTCCCAACTGAAGCTGAACTCGTTCGCCTATCTCATTACCAAATTAAACTAAGTTACGGCTGTAACTTTCAGTACCCAGAACTGAGGCTCGGCTATGGCCATTCGCAAACGCAGATCTGTCTGTTTTTTGCTTCTCTTTTGCATGCCTATTGATACCAGCTAGTGAGGGCCCGCATAAAAGAAGAAATACGCGCGCATGCACATACATTATTATGCATATTTTCACACATGCACGTGAGCATGTACACACTCATACATACATGCGTGCTAGAATTTACACACATACGGAGAGAGAGAGAGGGGGGGGAGGGGAGAAGAGAGAAAGAGAGAGAGAGGGGGGGGGGGGTAAGAGAGAAAGAGAGAGAGGGGAGAGAGAGGAGGGGGTGGGGAGGAGAAAGAGAGAGAGAGAGAGAGATAGATAGAGAGAGAGAGACAGAGAGAGACAGAGAGAGAGAAGAGGGAGGAAAGAAAGAGAAGGGGGAGAAGAGAGAGAGAGAGAGAGAGAGAGAGAGAGAGAGAGAGAGAGAGAGAGAGAGAGAGAGAGAGAGAGAGAGAGAGAGAGAGAGAGTGAGTTCAGACATCAGGTGTTATTCTTAATTGTTTCAGGCCAACGGCCCATAACATAGGCTCATCAAACATGTGTACTGTATGTAATTGTCGGTATAGCTCCTGCAATCAGTCAAAACATAAAAAATATCCGCAGCATGACTGAGCACCAGATAAAAGAATTCCGCTAATTCACGGAAGTAAGCTAGAATACGATCCATTCATAAGGCATATTTCAGATTATTAATTTCTTTAAAAGTCGAAAACTGCCAACCGACACTTCCTGCACATTGGGGGTAAGAATAGAATCATCGCGTCTCCCTTCGCAATTATAAAATGGATGAATGGACGGATGGACGGATGGACGGATGGACGGATGGATGAATTTTTACGGCCTATCAGCCTTTGTAGGCTATGCAACACCATTAATCACGAACGTTACTAGAATAGTTTCAAGTAAGCGCAATTCGAGTCACGATGTCCCTATCTATTCGCCTCTTACAAATCGTGTAGGGAGACACGGTGGATCTATTCTTTTCACACACAACACACAGGGGGACGATTCGTAAATGGCAAATAACTGGGAATTTCACAACCTATCTTGCTCTTAGTCTAACCAGTCCTTGAGATTTTGTTGTCTATGGCCTTACATGACACACAAAGGTTAATGGGCCGTATGTATTCATTTATTTATACATTATGTCAGCTGACATCCATATTTCATATTTTGAGTAAAAGCATGATTCCACGGACAAAAGAGGAAAACTTACTTCATTCCAGTTAGCCTTCACAAAAAGTTCATTCCTGTCAGACAGTACTTACTTCTGTCACGAATAGGTGGTATTGAGCGATCAACGATGGCGAAATTTGTGTTGCATTTTTCTTAGCACTCTTACCATCTTCATTCCCAAGACACCCATTTTCCTCAAAATGCGGCAGATTACCTGTTCCACTTCAACTATAAAGTGGCAACAATCACACTTACGTGACAGATAACAGACACTTGTTGTGAAATCCCAATCCTCAAAGGTCGAACTCGTGACTTCGGGAGTCCCTGAAGGCTCCATGCTCGGACCTCATTTGTTCTTAAGATTTTGTCAACGACGTTGAATCAGAAGTGCAGCAGTGTGAGACAGACCTGAAAGCCGCGAGCAGTAGCAGCTATCGCAGATACACAGTGAATTAGAATGCAAACTCATTAAATAATAAATTCGCAATGGAGGGCTAAGAATGAGAGCAGAATGTGTTTACATGATAACGATTTTCTGTGACAAGATGTTGTACGACAATAATAATAGTTTACCTCATAAGTACATGACATATCGAAAACATAGGCAGCACTTTACCCAAGATGCATACAAACAATTGGTTGTAATTTTACTTGAGACCCACTATTAACTACAGATTGAGAAAGAGGACAAACACTGGCCCTAAGATGCAAAGAACATATTTTCAATCATTACTGGGGAGAGACTAAGAAAACTTTAATAACATTTTCGTTTCATTAAAAAAACACATAAAACATGATTCATATTACGAAATACCCAATAAATCATACGGATATTATTTTGAATCATATTCCTGAAACCTAGACCGTTTGACAGCCCAAGTCTGGTTTCCGAGTTATCTCCCTTCTACTGTATACAGTATGTGTGCAATTTTTCCGTATAGGTTCTGTGGCGAGATCACACACCCACCCACCCCACCCCTCTCTCTTTTCCTTATTCCTGTAGACTCCCGGTGGAGCATGG
>JAWQFJ010025600.1:22500-25000 GCA_034096865.1 Theodoxus fluviatilis | reverse complement strand
CACACCACCGTCGCTGCTTACCAACGAAGTCTCAACCCCCTCTCTGACTCCTCCCCTTTTCCCCTCTAGCGGTGACGCACTTCCGCCCAAACCTGAATGGTGAAAAGTAAACAATACCAACTCCGCTCCACACGCAAACTCCCGTTCGCGCAGCACACTCCCACCTCAACAAGCTCACACGAAACCACGCACGCAAGCAAACAACCAACGTCGATACAAAACAACATGCGAGGAAGCAAATGAAAAGGTTTACGCTTACCCTTTTCGTCGCCTGGACACACTCCCGGTCCAGAACATTCCAATCTTAACGTGACTTTGCCCAGTGCACGCTATTGGAACTACACAGGCGATAAACACAACCAATCTCACAGAAATCCCAAAGCGACCCCTACCCTCTTCCACACTTTCAGTCCCCTGAAAAGAAGAAATTGTTCCAACCCACACCTGAACAATTCACTGGAGATAAAACAGTCTCTCCTGGAAGTCTCGGGTAATACTCTCATAGGCAGACGCGCGCCTAGCGTCTCCGGTGTCGCATCAGACAAGTAGGCCCGTTCCAATTACGCCCCCTCCCTTGTCCTGTCATGAGATTAACACTGACCCACAAGCACCTAGCTTATTTCCCAAGTCAGTTCAAGTTCAGAAAGTCAATTCTAAACCTCGGCAGATATCCCCACAGTTATCTGAGTCGGTGTGATAAATGTCATCCTATCGAGAGAATCAAGTCATGAATCACACTCTACCCCGTTGCATGTCACACCTGCAACAAACGGCTGCGCTCCTACACCGCCCCGAGCAGGTGTATACGCTAGCACTCTCCAACCCTCTGCCTCTAATCTATCTTACCCTGATGATTAGGCCACTTTGTGTGGACTTTCACACCCAACCAAAGGTGTATTTCGTTAGACCCTTAACCATTAGCACATAAACCAGTCCTAACGAAATCGTAGCTACCGAGCTACTAACGAAGGTTTGTACTTGCACGACCGTAGGAACCGTTACAGTCAGACGAAGCGCTCCCGCGCACGTCTCAGTGTCGTCCTCAGCCTCGCACCTGGACCCGCGTCGGCGCAGCTTCCCTCAGAGACGACGGCGTACCCTCGAGATCCGCCCGTACGGACTTGACGTGACGATACTGCAGAGTTTCACCAGTAGCAGTTGCAGTAACCGTAGAATTATGTAGGAACGAAGATATGAGTAGGTAGGTAGACCGGTAGACCCGTAGATACGTAGATAATCAGGCAGGCCGGCAAGCAGCCAAACCGACGAGTAAAGCAGAGCAGAGCAGAGCAGAGCAGAGCAGCCTGAAACACACAACCATTTTGCCCCAATAAGCAACTACCCTTTCCCCTTTTGAGTCTACTCATGTGATATTCAACATTTTAGCGGCGCATCCCAACCCAGATGCCCTGTTGAATCGCTTCCCCGCTCCCGGTGAGAACAATTTGAATTAACACCCTTTTACCCACGAAGTGAAACTCGTAAATCATTTTCCATATGGAGACAGATACTCATCCCAGCCATTCCCCATAGATTTACTTTAGACTTAGAGGCACAAATCACCCATGCCCAACGGATGACCTATTTCCCGCCCAAATCAAATGGTCAAACACCCCGCGCGGCAAAGCATTATGGTGAGACACCAATATTCACCTCAAGTCCTCAGGCCGTGGTTCGGTCCACAGAAACTTCGTCCTAGTCACAGGAAGACTCTTCTCCCATTCTCACGTGTCCAACTTCCAGCATGAGTTGACACAGAGAAATTCCCAGTAAGGCCAACCGCCTTAACCCGCCACCCATTGTGGCTTCACGGTCAGCGGAGCTTTCGCCCCGCTACCGTCCCATCCAAACGATGGATATGATCTGCCTAGATCAACGCTATCAAAACTCTGGCGTCGCTTCTCCCACGTGATTAACCACCAATCGGTAATGAGAATTTTCCCGCCTCTAGAGTTTTTTCCAATCACCGCTTAACAAAGTTCGCGGGCTCCAAACCCGTGTTGGAGAACGTGTGAATCCCGTAGTATTACGCTATACCCCCTCAAGAGACCCCTCAGGCCACCTAGAGTGACGCGGTAACCCCCTGCTACACGACGGATCCACCGCAATGCGCCAAACCATTTGAACGCTGATACGGAGTAGATTCACGTGGTGACCATTTAGCGGTATCACCTAACAACATTTAATCACACTTTCATCGCGCATCACGCGACAGTGTGTGTGTATGGAGCATGCAAGTATGTGCATACGTGTGTGCGCATGTGTATGTGTGCGTGCATGCGTGTGTGCATATGTATGTGTTTGTGTGTGAATGTGTGTGTGTGTGTGTGTGTGTGCATGTGCATGTGTGTGTGTGTGTGTTTGTGTGTGTGTGTGTGTGTGTGTGTGTGTGTGTGTGTGTGTTTGTGTGTGTGTGTGTGTAGCTTGCAAGTCTTTGTATAAGTGTGTGCGTGTGTGTGTGTGTGTGTATGCGTGTTGTGTGACGTGTAGTGTGCGTATT
>JAWQFJ010025600.1:15000-17500 GCA_034096865.1 Theodoxus fluviatilis | reverse complement strand
GTTGATTTGTCTATTGATTTCCTCTTCAAACCCGTAGCAACGGTGAAACATCCGGGGCCAAACTGGGGCTCTGTGGCCGAGTGGTCAGCGAGTTTGACCAGCAGTCGCTTGCGGCGAGTGGGTGCGACGTTCGAAACCTCGCAGATCCAATAGATGCATTCCTGAGCAAATGTTCCATTCGCATTGTTTCTCTCCACTCAGGAGTAAAACTGGTACCTGTGAGGGCTGAGCTGGAACATTGTGGGAAGATAACTTTGGTGCGTTCATCCCAGCCTAGTTGCACGCGTCCAAGGTGGTGTGGGAGATACATTACGAGTGGCCCGATGACCAGGGGGTAATAGTGTGCGGCTTGCGCAACCGTCAGTGGATTGATATTGCAATATAAACCGCCAAATTTTGCTGGTTTTACAGTTGATGATTAAGGTAACTAACGTTATCTTCCCGTCCATCACTACCACTCCGACGTTGTTGGAGAATTTCCCTATATCCTTGCTGTCCACAGTTATAGACTTGCCTACGAGCATTTGTGAGGTTTCCTAAGGACCTGCTAGAAAGTAAATTTAGAAATACATTTTGGAGGCGAGGCTGGAACCAGTTACTCACAAGAACTCATGCTTGAACTAAGAAAGACCGAGGGTTCAATGAAGGAACGAATCCATGAATTCAGTTTTTCGGCCTATCAGGTTTTGTAGGCAACGCAAGATCATTTGCAACTAAATTAGTGTGACAGACAGACGGACGGACAGATAGATAGACAGACGGACGGACGAACGGACGGACAGACGGACAGACTCACAGCCATACAGACAGACACACAGCCATACACAAGACAGTCACACAGTCACACAGACACACAGATAGACAGACAGACTTACGAACAGACAGACAGACAGACAGACAGACAGACAGACAGACAGACAGACAGACAGACAGACAGACAGACAGACAGACAGACAGACAGACAGACAGACAGACAGACAGACAGACAGACAGACAGACAGACAGACAGACAGACAGACAGACAGACAGACAGACAGACAGACAGACAGACAGACAGACAGACAGACAGACAGACAGACAGACAGACAGACAGACAGACAGAGTGAGTGCTGTGGTAAGCGGATCTTACTTCCACATCCGGTCCCTTGGTAAGCTGCGGAACATCCCTTACAGACAGGGCGCAACTACCATCGCAGTGGCCTTAGTCATCTCCAAGATTGACTATGCAAACGGCTGTCTTTGGGGCCTCCCTGTCCAGCAGCTCGACCGACTCCAGCGTGTTCTGAACACGGCGGCAAGGATTGTGTCTAGGACCAAAAAGACCGACCACATCACTCCAGTCCTCCGCAAGCTCCATTGGCTCCCAGTCATGAAGAGAGTGGACCACAAGGTGCTCTCCCTGTGCTATAAGCGTGTGCACGATCCAACTTTCCCCCAGTACCTCAGAGACATCATCCCTCTCCACAACCCCCCCAGATGTCTTCGCTCTGCTTCCCAGTCACTGCTGGCTCCACCCAGTAGGGCCGGCCACATAGGGAAGCGCTTGGGTCGCCGCTCGTTCTCCTACTGTGGTCCAACCCTGTGGAATGCGCTCCCCCAGAACATGCGAGAAGCGAAGTCACTAGAGGACTTCAAGAGCACTCTGAAGACTCACCTTTTCTGACTTGGGATCTGTGTAAATAGTCTCAAATGAAAGGACATACCTGACTGAAAGACTGTGCACCAGTCTCTGTTTTGTTAACTTTTTCTCCCTTCCCCCCAATCTCCTGCGCCTTGAGCATGCTGCCAGCATGGATATGTGCGCCATATAAGTGGACATCATCATCATCATCATCACAGACAGACAGACAGAGAGGCAGACAGACGGACAGACGGACAGGCGGACAGAGAGACAGACAGGCAGACAGGCAGACCGACAGACAGACAGACAGACAAGCAGACAGACAGACACACAGACAGACAGACAGACAGACAGACAGACAGGCAGACAGACAGACAGACAGACACACACACACACACACACACACATACCCTGAGAAGACAGACACACAACTACACACACATACATACACACAGACATGTTCACAGACATACACATTAAGAAATGTTTACAGACAAACATACACACAGACAGACATACGTACAGACAGACAGACAGACAGACAGACAGACAGACAGACAGACAGACAGACAGACAGACAGACAGACAGACAGACAAACACACAGACAGACACACAGACAGACTCACAAACACACTGACAAACACATTGACAGACGGACGGACAGACAGACAGACACACAGACAGAGACAGAAATATGGTCAGAAACGCTGTGAGACAATAGAACATAGTTTAAGATCTTTAGTACAGGAGATTATGGACAGATGTTGAGCGCGAGTGCTTTAGCATCTTTGGAGGGCTGGTGGAGTCGGGCAGGATACTAGGTGCGTCTACTCGTTTCCCAAGCAAGATGTCAGGACAGACGTGATCCTCCTCTCCAG
>JAWQFJ010025600.1:0-10000 GCA_034096865.1 Theodoxus fluviatilis | reverse complement strand
ACAAGGAAAAGCTCTGTGCTGTTTGCAGGCAAAGACGAATACCCTACCTGGATTGTAAAACTGACCAGAATATTCACCAGTGTTTTTGTGTCCTTATGCAATTGTTGCTGATTGAAGACGAATGTTCTTTGCAAAATGTTGCCCAGGAGAGAGATGAAGCGGAAGTTCTCGAGAACTGTAATGCCATTCGTTATTTAGCTGTTTTCCATCGTCCGTCCGACCTTTGGACAGTGAGTCCATTTGTGACCCTCCATCACTAAATGAGTCGGTTGTGCAGTCGAGTCATTTTGCGCAAACTGCCCACAAAGGAGGTGGGGGTTGTAGTGGTCGACTTCGAGATTTTTGTTTATTTAGCTTCCCTAGTCCCTTCTTCATTGTATGAGTAAGTTTCGTTTTTGAAATCAATGTGTAAGATTATGTTTTATGATGTTTTTTGAATGTGGTGGTGTGTGGCGAACCGATTATCGACATCAGGCATTTTCTCAAAGTTTCGTAGCCGCCACTGAACAGATCGACGCGGGAATACCTTAGGCTGCCAACCAAAGTCAAATTTGATTCGCTGGTGGTTGCTTCATCTCTGTGGCAAATTTTATGAGTCTAGAATAAGGGTTGCTAAGGAAAAAAGGGGAATAATGTCTGTAAACTTGAAACACGTTTTTCTCAAAAAAGTATTTTTAGGGTGTCTATCATCAAAGTCATGTAAAATCGTATAGGGTAGTGATATATTCATGATTCTTGCACCATTGAAAAGCTTGTTGTGTGCTTTGTTTTGAAGAAAAAAAAAACAGATCTTAAAATGTTCAAAATGCAACGAGTGGCTCATTTTGTGATGGCGGGTCACATTTGTCCATCTACCTGTTCTTTCCTCTGCGTGGTCTCAGCAGGCATTTGACTTGGCCACAGACGTGCTCGGTTTCACTGACTTCTGTACGTGAATACTCCTGCTGCCGAGCACATGATTATCTGCGTTGCCCCTTTACGGTTTTTCTTTTGCAATATGATTGAGTGGCATGCATTATTGTTTTCTACTTAATAACAGTTGTGAACGATTTTACCTGACTTAGCCTTCGATGTCTAGAACACTAATGGACTAAATCTTGCACTCTTTAAAACAATGAACAATGACCAAACCTGAAGATGGCAATACCATGAATGGTGATTGTATTTATTCCCAGTTTCTGAGAACAATGCAGATATACAGCCACAAAAATGTGAATATTTGCAGATTTTGTGTAGGCGATACAGCATGTGCGATTTCCAAAGAAATAAATGTTAAATGTGTAGTCCTTACGCATTTGACTCCACATAAAACTCAGCTGATCGCTGTTATCACTGACGTGGCCTGCAATGCCAAAGTGTGGATTTTGTCCCTTTGCAGCTTGTTTGATATTCATCGGACGTTCCCTAGGACCACAAGACCCAAAATGCAGTCATCCCTTGTCTGTAAGTAGATCTCTCTCTCTCTCTCTCTCTCTCTCTCTCTCTCTTTCTCTTTCTCTCTCTCTCTCTTTCTCTCTCTCTCTCTCTCTCTCTCTTTCTCTCTTTCTCGCTCTCTCTTTCTCTCGCTTTCTCTCTTTCTCTTTCTAATCTCTCTCTTTCTTTCTCTGTCTCTCTTTCTCTTTCTCTCTCTTTCTCTTTCTCTCTCTTTCTCTTTATCTCTCTCTCACTCTCTCTCTCTTTCTCCCTCTCTCCCTCCCTCTCTGTCATTAGCGCAATCGCGCGCACACACACACACACGCATGCACGCACGCACCCACACGCACGCGCGCGTGCACACACTTAATCATAATACATCCAAAACTCTCTCTCTTTCTCTCTCTCTCTCTCTCTCTCTCTCTCTCTCTCTTTCACACACACACACACACACACACACACACACACACACACACACACACACACACACACATATTCTCGCAAACTAAATATATGGCTTAGCTAGACATAAGACTTTGTAATATTGGCAAAGAAACCACTTTTTTCCATGAGGCTTCACTTAATGGACAGTCATAACAGAAATAGTATGTTTTTCAGGTTCTGTCAACAACAAAAGAAGCAGTTGAACAAAATTTCGTTTATAAAAGTTGTTACTGACGGTTAGAAGTATGTGCCAGATTCCATACTGGAAGTCCCTGAGTATTATGTACTACTCGTTTTGCGGCAAAAGGAATTAGATAATACCGCTTCCGCGGGCATTCAGTGATTTTTTATTTTATTTTCCAAGTTATTGATGAAGTAGGTTTTTGACAAGTGCTGCATATTCATTGCATGCGCGTCTTTGACACACGCAGGTTGACGGAATCAGGGGGTTGTATTAATCCAGAAAATATTGATGAAATATATAAAAATCTTTGGGAAACAAGTCTTGGAAGAATGGAATAAGTTCATCACTAAAACAGTTCTCATGGAATATGCCACGTAATGCATTTAATCAACCACTTTGTAACAAGTGATATGATTCACGAACAAAATGGTTAGATGATATTTGCCATACTGAAGGAAACTAGAAAAATTTTGAGAAACTGAAAAGAGAGTTTGAATCAAACGGACATTTCTTATAGTACACAAGGCTGGAAAGCAAAACTCCTTCGGATTGGAAAAAGACAACAGAGAAACACTGAAAGGCAAAAGTTGCCTACTTCTTATGTCCCACCTATTCCACATTTTTACATGGAAAGAAAAGTTCTAAACAGTCAAGAACATATCAGAGAGTCCTATCTTCAGTGTTAAGCAACATTGCTCTGTGCCTGGCAGCAAATCCCTGGAGGTCATGGGTTGCCTTGGGGAAGAGATGATATTCTACCACTTTCAAAGACCACAGAATTAAAACTGGGAAATTATAGATATAACATCTTGCACACATTCTTTCAGTCAACGATATATTGTTTAAAATTAAAACTGCACGAAAAAATATCGGTTCACTTCGCAAGACTGAGATTGAGACGTAACTTTCTTCATCGTCTCTGAATTCAGTACACACTTATGGAATCATATGGTATACTTTATGAGAAACGAAACGCAGAGAGAACTAAAATTATTAAAGTAGATAAATCAACAAAAACTGTGTAATAAATCATATGCAGCTAATTAAGAACGTATCTACAACAGAAAAATGAAAATTTCGATCCCCCCTGTGGAAGATTTCGGTGCTTTTCCCCCATAAATACTATAAGTGGAACAATGTATAGTTCTAATGAAAGGTAATGGAGAAGAGTTGAAAGAAGTAGTTAAGATTTTTCGAAAAGTGGCATGTTGAGTTGCATATATTTCTTCTGTATGACACTTTCAAGAGCTCTTGAAATGTAGCAATATATTGTATGCAATACCTAGTGAGATTACTGGTTCATGTTTTTTTTTAAACAGAGATCCACTGTTAGTAGAACTGTGCTTTGCCACTGCCAAATTTGCACATCTGTCCAACTTCGCTCATTCTGCTCATCCTTATAAGCGTAGACAATCCTTGTTTATGTACGTTCTGTTGAAATAAATAACTCGAAAAGAGAAAGTCGGTTTATATACCACACCCCATGTCACACCACGCCTAGCCATGTGAAGTTATGGAGTACTGTGCTTTCCGATATAATGTCATAACATACCATAATATGCCAAAACATCACAATATTGCCACATCATACCATATCATATTATACCATACCACGCTCTAAGCATAGCATAGCATAGCACAGCAAAGCAAAGCATAGTTTAGCATAGCGCAGGATGGCATGGCATAGGGGAGCTTGGCATAGCTCTGTGGACAATGACTCATTCAATTCCATGGAAACTACAACAGATACAGGAAGCACAATGACATCGTTGGGTAGAGCAAGTTTCCAGCTACAATACCTATTTGCCACATAGTCAGCATCGCTGGCTTTGCATTTTCGCCAGCGATGAACAGGAGCCTGCACGCCGCTTTCGTAAAAATCTGCACCAGCGGAGGTGATCCATGTTTTCACAGAAGTGAGGACGGCGTCGTTGTGAGGAACATGTTGCCCGCGTTGTCTTTCTGTCATCGGCCAAAACATATGAAAGTCAGAAGGGGTGGCGATGGTAGGACAGTCCAGCCAAATATTGCCACGAGATTCAAGGTCCTTCGGCGTGGGAAAGGCTTGTTTTCATTGCTAGTGAAAATGCATAACCAAAGAAGGTAACTCTGTGGGAAAACAGCATTGTGTAGGTGAGAACTTCCTCTATGCAACGGTGTTGTTGTGCTCCATGTAGTTGTTGCGGTTTCCATGGAGAGAAATAGGAAGCATTTCTTTCAGGCCGCAGCACTGTACACCACTCTACAGTACATCACACCACACCACGTATAATGTAATACCATACTATTCAGTACACAAATTGTCCTCATAGGCTACAAGTAAGGGAACGATTTGTTGATACACGAGTACACTTTTTTCATTCGATTCTTGGCACTAATTACATACGATGAGCAGTTTTGCTCAGGTCTTAAAGCGTACCTATATTTTTCAACATTTCTATGATTTGTATTTTGCAGTGGCAGTGGCAGTGTTGATGGTTGTGGCTGTGTCATTCCACTTTAACTCTAAAGGTTTGTGAAGCAGAACATTTAAACACCTACTTCTAGTATGCAAACACTTCATATTCATCAATTTTAACTGATTGCAACGTTTCATAACCCGGCGACAGACATATTTTTTGTAAGGTAAAATTAATATGTATTTCATTCAAGATTTTTTAATGTTATGGTTCAGTGTGTACCTTCCACTTCTGCATAACTTGAGTTACAGTTCAGATCATAGCGTTCTGATTTCAGAGATTGTCTAAATATTTATTGGGTTTTTTGTGTTTAAAAATTATTTAGAGTGGTGTAGAACAAGATGTCACATGTGTTTGTCGTCTGCAATAATTGCAACATAATTAGAATTTTGTGGCAACAAATTTAGTTTGAGTTGTTGGCTTGAACGGAATATTGAGATAGCTCTTTAAAACGCAAAGTGTGAATATAAGTTAAAGTTGCCTTTCTTTAAGAAAAAGAAACTTCAGAAAGTCATATAAGTAAGACAAAGATGAATGTACCAAGGTGAGAGCGGAGTCGGACCCTTTTTTGCCGGTGATTAGGAGGTAAGGAAGGTAAAAGTTGACCTTGGTGATGAATGCAGTGCACCTGGGTTGGGTCACGGATGAGCCACACTGGAGGATGGGATCCTATGAATTCTGGGCTCACTACACACAGGTGAATTACTGCATGTGGTCGCCAAGCACCCTCAATTGTCTCTTTCACACCTTGGACCAATCTCTAATCGAGCACCCATAGCAGGCGCTAAAAGCCAACCTGCCAGGGGTTCCAGCTGGTGAGGCATTGAGTGGCTCTGGCTGTGGGTTGCACCCAACAGGAGCAGCTTGCCTGGTATTTCGTGGGTTGCTGTTCCGCAGGCAAAAATTGACCTACATGAAAAAAGCGATTCTCGTTACTTTGGCTTCGTGATTGAAAGTGACATTCCAGACGAAATGATGTAGTGTTGTTCGATTTTACAGGGAACCTTATGTAGCCCCATCATCACGTTTTAATCCAAAAAGCTTTACTTATTCTGTTTTTGTGACTCATTCGTTTTTCAGAAGATCCATGCATTGGCTGCAGTGGTGAGGAGTGCAAGGGAAGTAAGTCTTTTAACCTGGCATAACTGTGCATCGTATGTTCAGACCTCTCACATTCCAGAGTGTGGCGAGATCACCCCCTCCCCCTTTGTATTTACTAACCTTTAGGATATAAGTTAGTGTGGCCGCCAACCGTAATAAAAATAGTAACGATAGTGTGTTATGGCTCGCCAGCCATAGTTCCCCTGTGTGTTCAGGGGTTGAGTTAAGAATTGACCCACTGCGTCTCTACGCGGTTATGAGAGGCGAGTGACTAGGGACACCGTGACTTGCCTTACATTTGCTCTGAACTGTTCTAGTGATTATTGAGCTTAATGGCCTTGCATAGCCTAGAGAGATTGATGGGCCATAAAACATCATCCATCTATCCATTTGTCACCAACCAAAGAAAACTTGATACACGCTCTGTGCTAGCGTGCGGAGTGGGGACGTGTGCTTGGCTGCATGTCCAAAACGTGACTGAAGATTTTCCGGTGATAGACCTCGCTTTATATGGAGACCATGCGATTGGACAGCAAGGTAGAGTGGTGTGGCCCAAGTGTTCCCATTGGATGGGAGGGCACAAAATTCTAAGGCGTCCGCGCTTCTGGTATATAATCCCCCGGCCGCCCAGTGGCGCGAGCGGGAAATTCAAGCAACCAGAAAAGTCCATCACTTGTGTAAAGTGCCGTCCCGACCTCGTCAAAGACATACAGCCTCTCCTCACTCCACAGTTGACAAAGAGTAAAGCGCCTGCCCCAGGGTCAAGTTGAGTTGCCAAGCTTGCCTGCGTCCGAAACTACGAAGCATTCTATCTACATCTGCCCATTACCAGGGTGAAGATTCCTGTTTTCAAGCCTGCATGACTACGAAGCTACAAAAGGTTACTATCTACGTCTGCCTATTACCAGGGTGAAGATTCATGTTTTCAAGCCTGCATGACTACAAAGCTACAAAAGGTTACTATCTTTGTCTGCCCATTACCAGGGTGAAAATTCCCGTTTTCAAGCCTACATGTGCTCAAAGCTAAGAAAGGATATTTCTACATCTGCCCCCTTCCAGGGAGAAACTCGCGTTCATCGTGCTTGTGCCCTTGTTGCCCCCCCCCCCCCCCCTGCTCCCCTCCCCCCTCCCCTCTCTCCCCGCCAACACCTCTAGAGCCGCTGCTACAGTCGTTCCGAAGGTTACCTTCATGTAAGCGGATTAGCGTGAACACGAATCACGGCCACCTCGTTTTAGGAATACCTCGTGTCTTTTTGTCGGGAACAGACTTCGAATCAGATAAGTAAGATTTCGATCAGTTGGCGAGCCATAGTTATTTATACTAGATTGAAGATTGAATTGAATTATTGTTTCATGATTGCCATTACTAACATTTAATTATCCATGGTTATCATTGCTAGAAGAAATTAAAGTGATTTAATTTTAATCTCTGTCCACCTACGTCTTTCTGTCATGTTCCATCTCTGATAGAATGACTGTGTGAGATAGTGTTACCAGTTTGGCTGTGTGAGTGTAAATTTCCCTAGACCTTTATTCAGAAACGAGCCAAGTCGAACTCGTAACACAGAGCAATGTAAACACATCAGCTTCAAGTCTCTCTGTCGTAACAGCAAAAATTTTCCCTTGCCATCACCTCATGCTGATTGTGTGTCAGATCGTAAGCCCGTGTGTGTGTGTGTGTGTGTGTGTGTGTGTGTGTGTGTGTGTGTGTGTGTGTGTGTGCGTTTATGTGTGTAGGTGTGTTGTGTGGTGTGGTGTGTGTGTGTGTGTGTGTGTGTGCGTGTGTGTGTGTGTGTGTGTGTGTGTGTGTGTGTGTGTGTGTGTGTGTGTGTATGTGTGTGTCTACGTCTGTGTTTGTGTGAATGTGTGTATGTATATGTGTGTTTGTGTGTGTGGGGGGGGGGGGGGTGCACGCGTGCGTGCATGTGTGTGCGTGTGTGTGTGTGTGTGTGTGTGTGTGTGTGTGTGTGTGGTATGTGTTGGGAGTGTGTATGAGTGAGTATATGTGTGTGTTTGCGTGTATGTGTCTATGTGTGTGTGTATGTATGTGTGCGTGCGTGTGTGGTTGCATGTGTGTGTGTATGTGTGTGTGACGATGCCGCCTTCATCGCACACTCTGAGAGAGCCTTGCAACAGGTCACATCCTGCTTCGCAGAGGCTGCCCAGCTCTTCGGACTGGAAGTCAGCCTAAAGAAGACGGAGGTCCTCAACCAACCTGTCCTTAGAGAAGCGTCTCACCCTCTTCACATCTGCATTGGGGAGACCGAACTACGCTCTGTCAGCCAGTTCACATACCTGGGCTGCACCATCACGGCAGATGCCAAGATAGACAAGGAAGTGGACAGCAGACTAGCCAAGGCCAGCAGAGCCTTTGGCAGGTTGTATAAGAGAGTGTGGAGCAACAAACACCTCAGAAAGGACACTAAAATCAGTGTATACAGAGCCGTTGTCCTTACCACACTCCTGTATGGCTCAGAATCCTGGGTCCTGTACCACCGACACCTGAGGCTCTTGGAACGCTTCCACCAACGCTGTATTCGTACGATCCTGGAGATACACTGGAGCGACTACATCACAAATGTGGAAGTTTTGGAACGGTCTCAACTCACCAGCATAGAGACCATGCTTTTGAGATCTCAGCTGCGCTGGGCAGGCCATGTTTCCAGAATGGAAAACCACCGCCTGCCCAAGGTAGCACTATTTGGTGAGCTTTCCACTGGTCGACGTGACAAAGGGGGCCCGAAAAAGAGATACAAAGACTCTCTCAAGAAAGCCCTCATCTCCTGCAACATCGATCCCCGACAGTGGACCTCCGTTGCTGCTGACAGAGATGCCTGACACCACACCATCAATGAAGCCACGGCAGTGTTGGAGAGCTCCCGCAGGGACACACTGAAGGAGAAGCGCCAGAGGAGAAAAAACCGAGAGGGCGTCATGCTAGGCCCTGGCCGGATCTTCCCCTGCGGCCGCTGTGGTCGGGCTTGCCGGTCCCGCATCGGCCTCTACAGCCACCAACGTGTCTGCGGTGGACGTGGACAGCAGCATCGACTCATCTTCGTTTGCGAAGCAACGCCATAGATAGAGATGTGTGTGTGTGTGTGTGTGTGTGTGTGTGTGTGTGTGTGTGTGTGCGTGTGTGTGTGTGTGTGTGAATGTGTGTGTATGTGTGTGAATGTTTAATGTTTGTATTTGTGTGTGTGTTTGTATGTGTATTTGTTCTTGTGTGAATGTGTGTGTGTGTGCATGTGTGCGTGTGTGCGTTTGTGCGTGTGTGTGCATTTGTGAGTGTGTGTGTGTGTGTGTGCATGTGTGAGTAGTTATACACATAGCGGTTTGACCTCATTAATTAAAACTTTTAATTAGAGAGCTGTTCACTTTTTGACTTACCATGCTGTGAGTGTTCACTTTTCAGCCTCAAACTTGGGTGTGACAAATGTGCCATATGCCAAAACTGACGGCCATGTCAGTAGTATACAACATAGCGGTATCAGCTCAACCCTAATTAGCCAGCTGTTTACTTTTTAAATTTAATTGGTCAACTAATGACTTTTTTCAATCTGAGGAGGGAGCGAGAGAGGCCCATGCCACCAGCTGCAAGCAAGCAAGTTAGGTTTCTGGCGATATCACCTCACCTTTAATTTGTTGTGCCTCTCTCTCACAAACACACACAAGCTCACTCTCACAAACACACTTACACACATGCATGCACAGGCACACAAACACACTTTTCTTTTGTGCGGGCGGATTAGGCCAAGGCAACCTGGTTGGCCTATCCACAAAGCATGTTTGCTTTCCTGCAAAACGTCACCATATTTTTGTTAAAAACGAGACATTTACATGTTGTAGAGTTCTGTTAAAGCATGGTGAGTTCATTGGGAAAGTACTTAACCCATTTTTTATTAGATTGAGTGCCCATGTGTAGAAAAAGCGGTTAAATTGGGTGATTTAAACGACGCTGCTTTGGCGTGGAGCTATGAGAAGACTTCTGTGCCCGCTGTAACCCCAAAGCTATTGGCTTTACAAGGTATGTGTTCTTTCTCCTTCACTTACTTTGCTGTAAGCTTGTCAATGTCTTTAAGAAGCACCCAAGAATTGAACTTGGGAGAATAACTACGCCATTTAACAAATGCTTTTTGGTTTTTGTAATCACATTTGATTACCTTTTCAATCCTAAACACATCTTGGGTTGTTTTTTGTAATTTTTGTGTGTAAAAGCTTCCTTTTATCTCGTCGCCATTCATGTCTTCCACTCTGTAAGATAATGGGTTTGTTCTTTGAATTGATTTAATTCTAAAAATCTCTTCCGTCCAGTTCGGTGTCAAACCTTTTTCAAAATGCCTCTTCTTCTTAGAAAACCCTCACCAGATCACCAACTTTGAACTTGGGCTGAGACTGTAAT
>JAWQFJ010025599.1:0-7500 GCA_034096865.1 Theodoxus fluviatilis | reverse complement strand
GCAAAAGTGAGCCTAGGTACTCACCCGTTTCGTCCGTCCGGGCGTCCGGGCGTCCGGGCGTCCGAAAACTTTAACGTTGGATTTTTCTCGGAGACTATTAAGTCTATCAATACCAAATGTGGCCTGATGGTGTATGATGACAAGGCCTCAAAAAACATGCATAGTGACTTGTCCTTGCTTCAAGGTCAAGGTCGCAGGGGCCATAAATGTTGTCTAAAAAAGTAATTTTTCACATTTTCTCAATTTTCTCTGAAGTTTTTGAGATTGGATACCTGACCTATATATGGTATATAGGGCAAAGTAAGACCTATCGTTTGATACCAGTTTGGTTGACCTTGATTCAAGGTCAAGGTCACAGGAGCTCTTCAAAGTTGGATTGTATACATATTTTGAAGTGGCCTTGACCCTGAACTATGGAAGATAACTGTTTCAAACTTAATAATTATGTGGGGCACATGTTATACCTTCATCATGAGACACATTTGGTCACATATCCTCAAGGTCAAGGTCACTTTGACCCTTATGAAATGTGACCAAAATGAGGTAGTTAACCACTAAAAGTGACCATTTCTCATGGTAGAAAGTGCCAATAAGCACCATTGTGCTTCCTATGTCTTGAATTAACAGCTTTGTGTTGCATGACCTTGGATGACCTTGAGCTTGGGTCAAGGTCACCTGCATTTTGGTAGGAAAAAAGTGTAAAGCATTTCTTAGTGTATGATGTCATTGGTAGGTTTAGTTGTTTGACCTTGAAGGTCACCTGAAGGTCAAGGTCATATAAAGGTCAAGGTCAAGCATGTGAGTCGTATGGGCTTTGCCCTTCTTGTTCTTTCTTGGGCGTGCAGTGCGCGCATGCATGAACACACACACACACACACACACACACACACACACACGCATATCACACACACGCATTCATACACATTACACACATATTACACACACGCGCACGCACATTTTACACACACACTACACACACATTATACACCCACGACACACACACATACACATGCACGCACACATACATACATATGACACACATTACACACACGCGCATATCACGCACACGCATGCACACACATTACACACATATTACACACACGCGCACGCACATTTTACACACACACTACACACACATTATACACCCACGACACACACACACATACACATGCACGCACACATACATACATATGACACACATTACACACATACGCTACAGACAAAACACACACGCACACGCACTGGTACATGCGTTCACGCATTCATAACACACATACATACACGCGCGCGCGTGCATGCCTACACGTAATCACGCACACGCATATACGTATGCACACACACATCTACAGACAACCAACACACGCGCGCACACGCGCGCACACGCGCGCACACGCACACATCAACACACACACATTAAAACAAACACATGCACACACGCACACATTAAAACAAACACACACACGCACACATCAACACACACACGCACACAGCAACACACACACACACACATACACACACACACACACACCCGCATGCACACACACACACACACACACACACACACACACACACGCCAGGTGTGACATGTTACATTGATATATTTCGTTAATTTTTGCTGCACTTTTGCTTTTACTCAGACTCGTTCGAAAGTGACCTCTTTCTGAACTAGAGAGCACATGGGGAGCGTTTGTTTGGCGTAGAATCTCGAGAGGATCTCGAGGGCTAGGCATTGCCTACGTTTCTCGCGCATTAGCCGTAGGTGCGTCTCGCTCGCCCTCGACTAGCCATCGAGGCGAGCCACTCGCCTGACAAACGCGCCCTTGGAGAGCGCAAAGCTCCGCCAAGGTAGCCACAGCGGTGGAATGAGTCAACACACATGTACAGCGGCGTAGAAATGTCAGTGATGATGTCTAGGATGTCATTATTCTGTGCCACAGAGTCTACCACAAAGTCTCTGTCATCGTTCGGTCATGTGTTCTAACTAATTATCATATTCTGTGCATGGCATTTAAATTAGGAAGAGGGTTCTGGGATAGTATCATTGCCGTAAAAAGTAGTCCCAACACTATTGCCTGAAAAATTGCTTGATAGGGCACTAAATATGTACAGATTCGATAGAGTAAATTATTTGTGCAGGAATGAAAAATTGTTTTTACGGATACTTCTTGGTGATATTTTAAGTAAACTAGTGAACTTTCCCCCGAAATGACAATTACCTTCACGAATATCGTGGGTAATTTATACGGTATGCATTCTTTATATCACGTGACCAAACGGTAGTAGATACTGTCTGGCAGTCTCTGTGGCACAGAACGGGATTTCATTATATTGCCACGATGAAACACGGCACTACAGGGACTTAAGTCGACGAAATTGATCAAACTGAAGGTGACATCCATGGGGCGGGCAAGGCAGGGGAGGCGGGCTGCTGCTGGAGCGGGAGCCTGTGTAGGCTAATTTATGACGTTCCGCAAACATGTGAAGGTGTTTATATTTAACGCTTCTAGCGGTCCCGGAGGGCAGAAACGTACACACCGGCCTACGGCTGTGATTGATAGAATTTCTCGGAATCCCTTCCACTAATGGGCCACACTAGTGGACTCGTCCGAGGAAATGGGTGTGGACCCCGCTCCTCTGGCGGGCCACGACACGTGACTGGCTGCGTTTTTACATATGCGTTTATGCTCGAAACAGAGCCGAATCGCCTTGACGACTGCTGCAAATAGAATATATTTCGTAAACACATTCAACTGATAGCTCATTGTGTACACCAGTTTGTCTTCACACTTTATTGTCATTCTGTGTTCGAAATAACCGTCCAATATTGCGTATGTTAGCTAGCGAGCACGCAATAATTTGGTTGTCATTCTATGGGCGGAATAACCGTCCACGATTGCGTATGTTAGCTAGCGAACACGCAATAATTTGGTTGTCATTCTGTGAGGGAGTCACTGGGAATGAAACCACCAACATGGCACCCCTTTCCTCGGACCAGTCCACTAGTGCGGCCCATTAGTGAGAGGGATTCCATTTTCTCTTCATGGTTCAAATTCCAAAACGAAAAAACATATAACATCCAACCTTGACCTTGCACCAACTTTCAACAGAATCCGGTTTGAACTTGTAAAGTTATTTTGCCCACATAATAACTAACGCATCAACCAACCAACGAACCCAAACAGATATAATCAGTAACCTCCTTTGCAGAAGTAATTATGATGCAAATGCACTTGACCTATTTGAGGTAAATAGGCAAACTGTTGCAGTTTCTTTCGTAATCTTTCTTGTACGCTGTTACAACGGTGGGTTATTTGGGCATCAAGTGGGATTTTTATACAGTCACTTCACAAATTCCACTCTTTATCTGCGCACTTAAAAAAAGTCAGTTCTTAAGATACATTAATAAAAGCCCATTTTCATTTTCAGTCCCGCCAGTCTCAGGCCCTTGCACTGATTCCAATACCACTGGAAGGAAGCGGGATTTCCAAGACAAGTGAAAGAAGCCAGTTAAGACGAGAAAAGGTACAAGCAATGCAAGAAGAAATTCCACTGCGTGACTACGAAAGCAGCCTAGTTTCTCCGTCCACTCAGTGATCTTCAAGGAGGCCTACAGATAGCTCAGCTCATTTGGCCTGGTCACTCTATTCACACTGTGGTCTTCAAGGAGTCTACAGACAACTCCTCTGCGATATCATTCTTCAGAGTGACTTGAGGGTTTCAGCAGATGCGGACTACTGCGCATTTAAGAGGCAGAGACAGTGTTCCATACTGCCATACTCTGCCCTCGGCTGCCGTTCCCATACCGCCCCTTGCATGCTGGGAAATTTCTTCCACAGGTCATCATATGATAGCTAAAATTGTAACAACGACTTTTGAGGAGTACGTGGGTGTAAGTGAGTGAGTGACCCATTTGCTGGCGGATGAAGGATGCATGGGACTGGGAGCAAGAGGCGGAGTTTGTCTGAATGGGGACATCATACGGTATGAGACGATGACAGTGCGTGGGTTTCCACAGACGCTTCCTGTGAGTTCCGGTGATGTTGTAAGTGGCATCTCGCAGGTCAAACTGCACACAACTGTACCGTGAACAGCAACTTCTCCACCAACCAGGACTTGTCTGTGACTCCACAAGAATCAAGGTGCACGAGTCTCTGATGTGAAGATCTGCAGCAAGGAGAAAGAAAATGCTGTTGTTGCGTTCATTGTTTTGTGAATATTGGCTTCAGACATATTGTCAGGTTCTTAGGCTTTGTTTTTATTGTTGAAGGTCTGTTCGAAGCTTAAGGGTCTTGATTATAGAGCGCTTGAGTCCACTACAACATGTGTTCCTGTTTCCATTTGATAAGTCTCAAAGCTTGCCATTTTAATGCGAAGATAATTACAACTTCACCTTCCCTGAACCATCAGAGTGAGCCAGAGCTTTGAACGAACAGATGGACAAATGATACGATAAGCACTTACCTTTGGAAATCACGTCGCTACAATCCTTTTAAACTACACCCCCATCTCCACAAAAACCTCACCCCCACCCCCCACCCCATTTTCATGCTACACAAACTACGAAAAGTTTTACGCACAGCGTTCTATGTGCAGTTGCACTGTTCTAGAACAGTCTCCAAAGTATTGTCTCTCATCACAAGACGCACGTCAGAAATCATTTTCGACTGGGAATCTGCCATGTCAAGAAAAGGGAAAGCGGTCAGGCATGCCCACCTTGCTGAACAGACGCGGCAATCTAAGGGCGCGTTTGTCAGGCAAGTGGCTCGCCTCGATGGCTGGTCGAGGGCGAGCGAGACGCACCTACGGCAAATGAGCGAGAAACGTAGGCAACGCCTCGCCCTGGAGATCCTCTCGAGATTCTACGCCAAATTCCGTTAATAAACGCGCCCTTAATAATGACGACAGCCAAGGCGTACCTCGGTGGCGTCATTACGGTAGGGAAGCAATGTCGTTACTCGGTCAAGATTCTAGTTGCTTAGAAACAGACACAGATTTCTACTGACCTGTAGATCTCCTTTTCCAGAGCTCTCCTGGAAACACAAAAGGATGATATGTTCGCTCTCATACTATGGGGCACCTTCTTCGCAGGTGAGTAGGAGGAGGTGGATTTATTGTGTTCAGACGATGTTGTAGATTCTTTCTTCTTCATTCACTTTTTTTTTAATACTCACATGTGTAAACAAAAAGAAGCCGCGTATTGCCCCGATGTCGCCTGTCTGTGTGTGTCTGTGTGTGTCTGTGTGTGTGTCTGTGTGTGTCTGTCTGTTCGTCTGTGTGTGTCTGTGTGTGTGTGTGTCTGTGTGTGTCTGTGTGTGTCTGTCTATGTGTTTGTGTGTGTCTGTGTGTCTGTGTGTGTCTATCTGTGTGTCTGTGTGTGTCTGTGTGTGTGTGTGTGTCTGTGTGTGTGTCTGCGTGTGTCTGTCTGTGTCTGTCTGTGTGTCTGTGTGTGTCTGTCTGTTTGTCTGTGTGTTTCTGTCTGTTTGTCTGCCCGTATATCTGTCTGTCCGTTTGTGAGTTTGTCTTTGTGCTTGTATGTCTGCGTGCTTTTATGTGCCTGTGTGTTTGTAGGCCTATGTGCCTGTCTGTGTGTCTATCTGTCCGTCCGTCCGTCTGTTGGTCTGTCAGTCTGTCCTTCCATCTGTCTCTGTCCCTCCGTCCATCCCACCGTCAATTTGTGCGTGTGTGTGTGCCTGTACGTGTGCCTGAGTGTGCCTGTGTGTGCCTGTGTGGGCCTTGTCTGTCCAAAGCCTGATTTCTCTGCAGCGGATTGCAGGCTGTCGGCCAGTTCCTCCAGCGCACTGATTCATGAGTGAACACACACGCACACACGCGCGCACGCACACACACGCACGCACGCACGCACACACATGCGCACGCACGCACGCGCACACGCACGCACACACACACACACACACACACACACACACACACACACACACTTTGTGATGCCTTGATTTCTCCTACACTGGTATAGCTGACGAACATCAGGGAGCACTCATTTCAAATCCCCCTTGTTCACCGCATTAGCAACTTTTTTCCCCCATTCTGCAACAATGTAAAAATCTGACTTTTCTCCCTCCATTGCTGTCATGACTAGGCAGTGAACCTACATGCATCTCTATTCCATTCTGTCTGATATATACATGTGTGTGTGTGTGTGTGTGTGTGTGTGTGTGTGCGTACGTGCGTGCGTGCGTGTGCGCGTGTGTGCGCGTGTGCGCGCACGCGTGTATGTGTGTGTGCGCGCGTGTGTGTATAGGTGTGTGCGTGTGTGTGCGTGTGCGTGTGTGTATATATACGTGTGTGTGTGCGTGTGTGTATGTATGTGTGTGTGCGTGTGTGTGTGTATGCGTGTGTGTTTGTATGTGTGTGTGCGTGTGCGTGTGTGTGTGCGTGCGTGTGTGTGTGAGCGCGCGCGCGTGTGTGTGTGTGTGAGTGTGTGTGTGTGTGTGTGTGTGTGTGTGTGTGTGTGTGTGTGTGTGTATGACTTCGCGCATGCGCTGAGCGAACGATGTTACGTCTTGACTACACAATCCATAGCTTTGCAGGGCTGACTCTGCTGTGTGCGTGCGAGCGTTTGTGTGTGCTCGCGCGTTTGTGTGTGCACGCGCGTTTGTGTGCACGCACGTTTGTGTGTGCGAGTGGGTGAGTGAGTGAGAGAGAGGGAGAGAGAGAGAGAGAGAGAGAGAGAGAGAGAGAGAGAGAGAGAGAGAGAGAGAGAGAGAGAGAGAGAGAGAGAGAGTTCTCATTCATCTAAATTTGTCACCACGTTTTTATTTCGAAGGCGACTGGAAGATGGACATTTAACATACAAATGTATACCCTTATTAAATAAAATAAATACATTCAATAAGAATATAGACACACACTTGATGGAAGGACACGACATGCAAGAATACCAGCGCCCTCAGGTATAGCCGCTGCAATAAGGACTGCCACTCCGAAATCATTCTAGTCCACTAGAGACTTCACCTGCCGGCGAAAGAGTCTCTAGCACAGTTCATATCACGTGATGGAATTAATCCGTCCGGAATATTCACTTAAGGTCACACGAGAGGCTTGTGGGATAACCCTCTGCTCCCTGACATACGCCGTTAAAGTAGTTCAAAGACTATTTCGCACAAAACTAATAAATTACGCTGGTTGAGAAAAAGAACAAGCGTTTATTCGATAAAATAAAATGTTTGTGTTGAGATGGAACCAGTTTTGGCATCTGAATGATTTCTGTAAAAAGTGGAAAAAACAGTATCCAGAACGAGCTATTATTGGCACAATGCTGTAATGCGAAACCAGTCACTATACTGACTCGGGTTCACAGAATGCTCCGAAATTGGACTGCAGAGCCACATTAGAGCCTGTGGCCAGACAGCAACTCCCGGGCCAGAATCCATACTCAGGCACGACTGATGGAAGCCTACCTACCTAGCTACCTACATACATACGATGTGCATTTCATGCATTTGGTTTGGGGCACATTCACTCAGTACTGTATTACTGTGT
>JAWQFJ010025598.1:12500-18342 GCA_034096865.1 Theodoxus fluviatilis | reverse complement strand
CAATAGTATGAGGAACAGAAGCATGAGGAGCATGAGAAACAAACGCATGAAAAACATGAGTCTGCAGCAACGATGGGCAGGATATAAAGCGGAAGTAGGAAGGACGATAACATAGGATTAGAAAAACGAAAGTTGAATACATCAATATCATGAAAAGATAAAGACACAGTGACAGATCGGGGAGAGCACTGGGGACCATGGAGCAGACAGGGCAACATACTAGACAGGAGACAGTCAACGCTGAAAGTGTAGACAGTACTGCAAACTACAGGAAAGAAAAACGAGGCAGACACTATTGATTGAGCTAGATATAATAAAAAGTGGTCAACAAAAACAGGAGGCCGAGATAGCAAGTACTCAGCAGATGGCGGCAGAAAGGATGAACAGCAAGATTAGAAAGAGGATAAAACAACAGCGAGAGAAGCGTACAACATGGTAAAGATAGAAAGCAAGAAGGAATATTGCAGTTGGAAGAAAGGCCGGTGGGAGGACATGGAAGCCCACAGCTAGGACTACGTAGAGTGCGCAGGGCATTCGTTGAGCTATTTGAGAGACTAGGAATAGCCGACCTAGTAGGTGGACCGCAAAATTCCGTGGACCAATGATTCAGAAATAGACTAAGGACCCCAACCCCCATCCCCCAGCTACAACACCCTCCACCGCCAGGACCACTACAAAAATACCTCTCCCTCAGGTGACAAGTAACAAGGAATCCAACCGTGACCCCAGGGGCACCCCCTGCCAGTAAATGCCCAGAGTTCACGGTGAAGGTCACTATGTGAGTTGCACACCATCCGCGTTGCCTCGGATGGAGAAAGCACAAAAACAATTTCACATGATGATATTGCAGTTTTGATTTCATTGCAAAGTAATTGAAAAGGTTTGGATTATTCTCGACGTATTAAAGATGTGTTTCTTTTCGAGAAGTCTGCAATGCACTACATTTTTAATGCCCTTACTGCACTGGCCGTCATGCAAATGTTTTTGTGCTTAAGTACAGTACAACGCTTAGACCCAGTTTTAATTCTGATTATGATTGGCCATGGTTTCTGGTACTCCCAATCCACATTGCCATCTTCAGCTACCATTTTTTTTGTTAAACGCAACCGAACACTTTTTTCGATTTTCACATTTTTCTACCCCCACGCGTTGCCATGCATCTCAAAACCGGAAACGCTACCTGTCTCATCCTGAAATGGCTTCGCGCATGCGCGTCTGTGAGGCTGCGAATTGTAGAGATGGAGCGCGTGTATAGGGGCGTGGCACGCCTAGTAAACGTTGAATACTGACAAGCCGTGTGCAGGACGCACTGCACGCCCACCACCTCATGCAGAGAAACACTCTCCGCCCACCAGCCGTCTTATTAATGCCGTAACCCGCTCCACATGCCATAGTCAGGCTTGCCTCTCTCCCAGCCTGCATTCACCTCTGTGGGCTTGGGGCTGTTCCTGGAATATACAGTGCCAACTGAGCTCCGCACGAAGACTTTGAATATGCCTGGTGCTTCTTGCTACAGCTCCGCAACGCCTTACACCATCACTGTGTGTCCTCCACAACAAATTTATGGAGCAATGATCTTCCGCAAAGCTTCCGCCCAAAGCCCACCTTGACAAATCACGTTGCCCTCCAACTAGTTTATGGATATATATGCATGATGCATATCCGCAATGCTGCCACTCCCCCTTCATCACGTGATGCCTCCACACTAGTTATGGATATATGTCATGATATGCGTCCGCAAACCCGCCCCTTCCAGGTTGCCTCCACACAAATTATGGGAATGTGATGTATGATACTTCCGCAAAGCTCCGTCCTCCCTTCCATCACGTTGCCTCCATCACAAATTATTGGATATGCATGATGCGTCTCCCCGCAAAAAAGATCCGCGCCCCTTCATCGACGTTGCCCTCCACACAATAATGGATTATAATATATATATATATATATATAATATTATATATATATTATATATATATATATATTCTATATATATGCATGATGCTTCCGCAAGCCCCGCTCCCTTCATCACGTTTGCCTCCCACAAATTATGGATATACTAAATGCATAATGCTTCCCAAAAAAGCTCCGCCGCCTCCTGCAATATAAGACAACATCGATGTGGATTGTCCCGGACTGTTTGCCTCATCTACAGGGTGGGTCGGATAGTCTTGACAGTTTGTGTAAGTCCGTCGCTTAGCTCGTGATAAATTCTTTAAATAGATTTCTGATTATATTCTCGCTTTGTATTGAGTCATGTCTTCATTGTTTTTTTCGATATTTCTCCATTTACTTAACCGTCTTTCGTGAGGTAATCTAGTCTAATATACAAAGCTTTTTAAAACTCGTTTACATGTCTGTATCCTGCAATGGCCTTCACGGCTTGATGGCCCTTGGGCTCCATCCATCCATCCCCTACCCGCGCCCTCCTCCCTCCCTTCCTCCCTCCCTAAACGCTTGTGCGCTTTATAGTGACTCTGAGTGACCATCGGGCTGGTGTGATTTTCTGCTCTAGTAGTTGCTTGTGAATGCTTTCCGACAGGTAGCATTCCGAGAGGTTCTATTTTAAGCAAGTAGCCCGCCCTCACCGGACTGCGGCGCTGAATACAGCTGGACCTAGGTGAGGCAACTTGAACGCTCCACATCTGCGTCCTATCGTTTCTCACAGGTAATTCAGTGTTACGTAGGAGGCCGGGCGCCCAGCTGCATGACGCACTAGGTTTTTCGCGACTAGTCGAGTGCCACTGAAGCTAGTTTGTTTTGTGTATGATAGCTAGACTGATGGGTTACAATTGAGTGCGTTATGATAGGTTCACGTTGTATGGCCTATTGAAGGTAGTAGATAGCCAACTGAGGGGCACTGATAGGCCCAAATCTAAACTCGTCTCGCTCACATGCGGGCTACACAATACACCGCCCCTTGTATCAGCGTGCCGTCCACAGCAAATTATGGAAAATGATATTGGTGCTCTAGTGTCTGCTAAGGACCGACCGTTACGCTAGTCTACTGTATGTATGCGTTGTGCCCTCCGTAGCTCCCACTAAACATGAATATTCACCCCCCCCCCCGCCCCATCCCTGCCTACGCCCCTCCTGCCCGTCCCCACGCCCGCCCCCCCCACACCCCCCTCCCCCCCCCGCCCAAACGCCCCACCCTGCTAGCCCCACCCCAGCTTTCCCTGCACTTCACACTGTTACACAGTTAGATCAGTAGCCGTACGAGCAAGTCGCTAGACGACATCATGAATATAGCTGCTGCTGCACCTGATCTAAGCCCTTCCGCCCAAGTGCATGCACATATGGCCCTGTTTCGCACACTACGTTAATCTAGACAATCTCTACCTCTCACTCTGTTAAACTCCCTGTCGCTTCTAAGCAACTTACCTCTATTCAAAGAAAATCCGTCACAACTAATGCATAGGTGGCTTTCACTAAATTCCCACTACTTTATCCAAGGCTGTACGAGCTTACTTAGTGGGGGGGGGCTTACCTGTAAAAAAAACTACTTCTTTAAAGTTGTCGATGAACTACAGCTCGATCCTTTAGGCTAGAAAGCGCTAAGCGTGTTCTGGGTTAGTCCAGATGACGTATGCGCTATCGTAGTCTTGGATTACTTC
Source organism: Theodoxus fluviatilis (assembly GCA_034096865.1). NCBI lineage: Eukaryota > Metazoa > Mollusca > Gastropoda > Cycloneritida > Neritidae > Theodoxus > Theodoxus fluviatilis. The sequence continues at coordinate 14,728 of JAWQFJ010025598.1, read as the reverse complement.
AAAATGGTAGTGGACGCTGCGCTATCTCGGGCAATGAGCTGGTTGCCCATGAGCTCTGATTCGCGTCAAAGTAGTTCCTGGTTGGGCGCGGGTGGTCCTTGGAGAAGAGGCCGGTCCAGTAGGGGTGTCCGTGTGGGTGGGATCGGGGGTGGGGGGTTGGATATTGAATACCACCACAGGAGCTTCTTGTCATTCACAACTCAGCACAACAGGCAGTCACAAGAATGCACGAGCGGCCTGTGCCGAGATGGCATTCTGTGACTAATTAGTTCCATCAGATTATCTTGTGTAGAGCACGAAGAGATTCTTAAGAGATCTGCTTCAAGTTGGTGAGAATGGTGTTCGGAGAGACGAGTGAGTATCGGACCGCAGGTTTACCGACATGTCCGCGGATTGGCGGGACCAGAGCAAAGGCGAATCATGGTTGGCACACTTGCTGGGCATCTGTCCAAAGGGGGCCAGCACAGTGCTCAAGTAAGCACGTATAAGGTACAGGTGCTTTTTCATTGTCACCGTGAACTCGAGACGGTATAGGACCAAGGCACGACGGAGTCCTGAAGGTGGGCAGACAGTATTAAGTAGAATGAGTGGACCGCCAGAGCAGACACTGGGGAACTCGTGAAAAGGACGGGTGGCTAAGCGTACAAACTCATAAGACGATGTGGCGAGGTCTCGTCGACCGTCACCAGGAGTAGTGCCGTACGGTTGAGCGCTTTGCATCCCTCAGAGGAGAGTCTATGATATTGCACGTCTAGCAAGGTATACAGAGATCGCATCCACAGCACGGGGACGCGGCAGCCAATTCTGTGTTGCTGGGGGCATATGGTAGACTAACGATGGCCGACACGGCAAGCCGATTTCGGCCATGGCTGTACTTCCTGATTGGGAGAAGAGATGAGGAAGAGTTGAGCTGTTAGAAGCACGAGACCGAGAGGTACGAGAGAGGAAGAGACAGAGAGAGAGAGAGAGACAGAGAGAGATGACGAGACAGACAGCGAGATGAGAGGAGAGAGAGCGGAAGAGACAGAGAGAGAAGAGGAGAGAGATGAAGAGGGAGAGCGAAGAGGAGCGAGACGAGATTGATACGAGAATCGAAGACCTCGGAGAGCGAGATGAGAGAATAGAGAGAGGAAGAGCGAGAGAAGAGAGAGCAGAGAGAGACAGAGAGAGTAAGAGAGAGAAAGAGTAGGAAGAGAGGAAGAGGAGAGAAGAGAGAGACAGAAGAGAGACGGAAGAGACCAAAGAGAGCGAGATACAGAGAGGAGAGAGCGATGAGACGAGCAGAAAGAGAGAGACGGCAGATGAGAGCAGAGAGAGAGAGAGGGCCCCTAGGGAGAGGTGTATCCAGATGAGAGAAGAGAGAGCGAGGAGACGAAACGCAGAGACACACCCACATCCACAGACATGCATAACAAGCTGACGGCTGGAAGAAAAAAACGGACAGATGGACAAAATATTCGTGACCAAGCAACCAGTCACCATCAACTTAAGATTCATCCTAGACTCACTCCCACCCTCCACCCCACCCCCGGAACTCCTCCACGATCACCTTTCCAACAGTAGGACAGCAAGCGACATTTTTAAAAGATGCATTTGGGGGGGGGGTGGGGGGGGGGGGGGGGGGGAAAGAATCGGATTTAAACTTACCTGTTAGCAGACGGCAGCAAGTTCTGAGACAGTCGGTAGGCAGACGAGACGCACTGTGTCACTGAGTAGTTATCACAGATCACGTGTTGCACGTGCAGTGCGAACGGACCGCCTTCGACCAATACTTACCACGTCGTCACCGTATCTGTCTTTCTCTCTCTCTCTCTTTCCCGCCATTCTGTCTTCTGTCTGCCTCTGTAAGTGTGCGGCGCGCGTGTGCGTGCATGCTCGCACGTGCGTGTTGTGTGTGTGTGTGTGTGTGTGTGTATACACGTGGTGTGTGTGACAGTGTGTGCGTGTGTGTGCGCGCGAGTGTGTGTCCGTGTGCTTGTGTATACATGTGTGTGTATGTTTGTGTGTACACCTGCGTATGCGTGTGTGCGTTTATATGGTATGTCTGCGCTTCTGCGTACGTGTGTTTGTGTGTGTGTGCGCGCGCACGTAGTGTGCGTGGTTTGATGTGTCTTTTTTAACTCTTCTCTAGTGTGCCCTTCAACAAGTGAAATAATGGTGTATGCGTGTGTGACTTGTACTGTCTGCACATGTCTGGTGCACGCAACGTGTTCAAATTGAAACTGTTA
>JAWQFJ010025598.1:2500-7500 GCA_034096865.1 Theodoxus fluviatilis | reverse complement strand
TCGATGAAATGAAACTCCTTACTTTTCGCATTCATGAATGATGTATACATGTACACATGCCAAATCAGGAATGCACAGTTGTTTCATGGTGGATTTGACCTGCTTTACCTGTGCATTTTCTTGCTGAGTGCAGGTGTTGGTGAATGCCAAGAAGATGGTACAGAAGTACTACTACAAGGACAGATCGGTGACAGAGGCTGTGGACGATGAGCTCTCCCTGATCAAGTCAGACAAGGTGAGTGTCGTGCACCATAAGTAGGGTTGAATGGGTGGGTGAGGTGGGTAGTTATGGTAACATGAAAAAACAAAAACAGGGTTGGTAGGTAGACCTGACTTTTCCCCCATTTTGTTTATTCATCTGTGTGTGTGTCTGTGTGTCTGTCTGTCTGTCTGTCTGTCTGTCTGTTTGTCTGTGTGTCTGTCTGTCTGTCTGTGTGTCTGTCTCTCTGTCTGTCTCTCTGTCTGTCTATTTACTTATTTATTTATATAAGGAGACCAGATGGAGACTGTGTGTGTGTGTGTGTGTGTCACTGTGTGTGTGTGTGTGTGTGTGTGTGTGTGTGTGTGTGTGTGTGTGTGTGTGTGTGAGGGGGGTGTTTGTGTGTGTGTGTGTGTGTGTGTGTGTTTATATCATATAGATTCATCTGAACAAAAATAGATTTCTCTTTTGCTGAAATTAATTTTTTAACTTAATTAAATAGTGCTCATTCTTGTAGGGAAGATGGGTCAGCACACAGTTTGTTGTTTACCTTTAATGTCTTTCTTTTTCTTTTTTCTTTTTTTCATTAATGAAAAAAATAGTTTAGAGTTAGCAGGAAAAAATAGGGTTGGTCAGGCTACCATAACCATTACTCTTTTTCTTGTCTAAGCTTTTGTCGAAGTGGTTTTTCCCCATGCAAACATGATGACTCGTACACAATGAGTTGAATTAGTAAAAACTTTGTCTTTTTAGAAGTGAGAATATTTGTCTACCAGATGGTCCCATAGTATATTATCAGTTTTGCTTTTTAAATTTGGGTTTAAATAACTGATTATATGTAACTCCTGTGAATAAATTTTTTGATGTGGATATGCAGACCTGCCTACTCTCTCGAAAAAAAGTGGGAGACTCCCGATTTAGGCCTGCATCTTCCGACCTCCCGATTAGGCTTTGAATTCTCCTGATTTCAATAGCAGTGAAAACCACCCCCTCCCCCCTCCCGCTCTCACGTTTCGGCTGATCTCTAAGCGCTCCTATAGGGTGATTTCCCCCCCCACCCCCCACCCCCACCCCCACTCTCAGATTCCGTTGAGGTCTAAGCGGCCCCCCCCCCCCACCCCCCCACTCTCACGTTTCGGCTGAGCTCGAACCTATAGGACCGAACTCCCGATGATCTCCACCCCCCCACCCCACCCCACCCCCCGCTATCACGTTTCGGTTGAGCCCCCCCCCCCCCACCCCCCCCCCCCCACCCGACCCAGGCCTGTTTTTCAGAATCTTCCGAATTGGCCTTAGGGGGGATAGGCAGGTCTGGACATGTTTAAGAAGGGGGGAAAATGCCACCAATGTCCAGCAAACTGTTCTGCAGTAGAAAGAGGTGATTCAGGTTAATGAGAGGGAATTCACCTGATCAGACTTGCCATTGTGTCTTCATTTTCTGTTTCATATGTGACCAGTCACAACAAAACCAGTTCTAAGTCGCATTTTTGGACAAAATAGGGTTTTAATATTTTTGAATTCTGCATTCATGTTTGTTTGTTTTGAATGAACAGTGTGAGTTAATTAGAATAGGAGTTACAGGCATTTCAAGTGGGGTACTGAAGCAGCGGCCATTTTGAAAAAACGGTCTCAGAAGATTTACCCTCTTTTTGTTGATTGAAGATTGTTGATGTCATTTCATTTCTCCATTTCCAAAAATAGCTGACCTAATCTTTCTTCGACATCCACAGAGCGGGAACGCCGAGAGAGCGGCCTTTCTAACGATATTATAACATGAAGGGTTCTGCAAGGGTTTAGGTGTGTTTATTGCGGCTAAAATGAGGCAATTAATGCTAATTACAGGGAGCTTTTGAAACAAAACATAACACAAAAGTCTTTATTTTACCATCAAAATATAATTCTTCAAAATGTTTCCTTTACTGGCATGATAGTTTGAACCATGTAGAATCTATTTTTATCAAAAAGTGAAAATCACCCAGATTGACCCTCCCTGCCTTTTCTCAGACTTAGCGCAAGAGAGGGCCGCGCGACTTAGCACTGGTTTTGTTGTGTTTCACCAAGAAAATGTCCTGGGCCCGTATTCACAACGGCGATTTATCGGCGATTTATTTTAACTCCGATTTATCTCTAAACTCAGACGATACCAACTGCCTGTTCCGCTCTCCCTTGGCTGGAAACCAGTATATATAGCAAAGCGCAACCTAGGATCCTCTGACGAGCGTACCTTATCTAACCGATCAAGATAACGCGGGGTTAGGGGATATATCGAGTGTTAAAAAGATAAATCGCCGTTGTGAATACCGGGCCCTGGTCTATGGTTAATAGATATAGGTGGGGCTCTGTGGCCTAGTGGTGAGACCGCATGGCTTGCAGTCGCTTGCGGCTGACGGGTGCAATGTTTACAAAACCCCGCACAGATCCTAGAGTGGCATCCTTGGGCAAGGTGCTTGACCCACATTGCTTCTCCTACCGAGGAGATAAACCAGTCACTGGGCGCTGCACAGGGGTGACCGGGGGTGAAATTCCCCGAAAAGAGTTTCCTTAAGAAAAGGACACAATGAAGATTATATCAATAAAAATGACATGCCAACAAAAGAAAACATTGTCTTAAAAGGAGCTTCCTCAACACCATGTTAACATTGATATGTAGATCACCAGCTCCTGGCAGCCCCATATCCAGTGGTCTCCCCTCTTGCATGAGTGCATAGTCAGCTCCTCAACCTCTACTCACCTGTTGAAACCCTGTATTTAGACAGGCGGAAGTAGGTGAGCAAGCTCGGGAGTTTATGTGCGAGCTGCAGTGCCGTAGTTCAGTCCCTGGAGTGGAGGAACTCTGGATAATTAGTTACTTGCAAAGATCCATTTATTCAGTCCTGTCTTCACATGGACAGGAGCTGCTGACGGCGGTACTCCACACCATGCCAAGCTACATTCTGGGCAACTATTCCATGAGGCTCTACTCACCCGCAAGGCTGGACGCTGGCTTCAACACCATCATCAAGGATGGCATGGGGGAACTGGTGGACAGGTGAGAAAGGGGTATAGGAAGGGATAAGCAGGTGTAGTAAGGGTGTGTGTGAAAGGGTTAGGGGTGTAGGAAGGGGTAAGGGGGTGTAGGAAGGGTGTGTGTGAAAGGGTTAGGGGTGTAGGAAGGGATAAGGGGGTGTAGGAAGGTGTAAAGGGGTGTAGGAATGGGTAAGGAGGTGCAGGAAGGGTGTGTGTGAAAGGGTTAGGGGTGTAGGAAGGGGTAAGGGGGTGTAGGGATGGGTAAGGGAGTGTAGGAAGGGGTAAGGGAGTGTAGGAAGGGGTAACAGGGTGTAGGAAGGGGAAAGGGGGTGTACAAAGGGGTAAGGATGGTATAGGAAGGGGTAAGGGGGTGTAGGAAAGGGTAAGGAGGTGCAGAAAGGAGTCAGAGGGTGTAGAAATGGGTAAGGGGATATACGAAGGGGTATGGGGGTGTAGGAAGGGGTAAGGAGGGTGTAGGAAGGGGAAAGGAGGGTATAGGAAGGGGTAAGGGGGTGTAGGAAAGGTTAAGAGGTGTAGGAAGGGGTAAGGGGGTGTAGGAAAGTGTAAAGGGGTATAGAAAGGGGTAAGGGCTACATAAAGGGGTAAGGGGGTGTAGGAAGGGGTAAGGAGGGTGTAGGAATCTAGCAACTTTGTGTAGATCAGCAAGCAGGTCTGCCCCAATGCAATCACTTAACTTCTAGATTTTAATCATTAAGTTAGAGGAAAAATGCATCTTTCTCACACACTCATCTGTATACATGTATATCTCTCTCCACACTTGTTCAAACTATTTTTCTAACCGGTCAATGACCATCATGGTTCCTTGCAGCTGGTTTTTGTGTTCAGTCTAGCACTCGGACATTCTCAGACCTGGTTTACTCATATGGCTTGAGCTCATTTTGTATAGGTAAATTTTCAGCATATGCAAATACAAAAATTGAAAAAGAGAATACAGTCGGAAGTATTTCGAGGCACATTTTGAGGTTCATTTGTTTTCCAGTCTAGAATATGCCTAGCTCTGGGTTTTCAGTGGCACATGTGCAAGTCTCTGAGCCTCTCGGTGTCTGTTTCTGTATTGCACTGGATGTAGTTTCAGCACTGAATTCTCAGACAATTCAACGCATCAAGTTCTACCCCTGGTCCATGGCTAAAAGCTGAAAATACTCTAACGTTTATATTACAAAATATGACAAGTTTGTGTGAGTATGTACTCTTCTCTGTATGTGAGTGTAAAGAGATCTGCCTTCACTCTACTCTTCGCCTCAGACTGGTCAGTGGCATTGACGATGACCTGCCGCTGGACGTGTCCCTCAACTCGCCTGTGCGCCAGATCAAGGTGGACAAGAAGAGGGGCAAGGTACTGGTACGCATGGCTGACCGCACGCAGATCGTTGCTGACCACGTCATCATTGCCGTGCCCTTGGCCATCCTGCGATCAGAGAAGATCCTGTTTGAGCCCAAGCTGCCTGTGCAGTATCGACAGGCCATCCAGGAACAAGGTATGTGAGGCAGTGGTTCAGGTACTGGAGAAGGAATATAATAATTATGGAGATAATGATGATGATGAAGACGACAATGATGATGATGATGATGATGATGATGATGATGATGTTGATGTTGATGGTGATGATGATGACAATGATGACCACTACAGTAGTGTTGGTGACTGTGATGGTTGTGGTTGTGGTAGTGGAGTTGCTGATGGAGTTAGTTGTGTTGATAGTGGTGGCAATGGTGGTGGTGGCGATGACGATGATGATGACGACAATGATAATGATATAATGTTTATGCTCAT
>JAWQFJ010025595.1:12500-26317 GCA_034096865.1 Theodoxus fluviatilis | reverse complement strand
AACACAGAACCGTTTTTTCACTGATATTACAAGCGATTCATAGAAAATATCATGGCTCGTCAAATCGAATAGGCACGGGGAACTTTTTTCTATGAAAAAAAAGCAGACCCAGGTCTGTTTTCTGTGAACCGCTAGTCAGTAGGTGACTCTGGCGCGTTTCGCAATCGAAAGGGGCCAGGATCGTAGGGGGGGTTCGTGGAGTGCTACGTGAGCACACCACCGGGGCCATGCGCCCCAAAAAAAAACAAAAAAAAAAAACCTCGTGGCAGCCGGGAGTTGGGGGAAGGAGGGAGGGGGGGGTGGGTGGTTGCTCAAATATGTTTGATCTCTCGTTCCCACCGTTCATCGGATATCGGCACACCTTTTGCTTGTAGCAGAGACAGTATAGTTAGTAAAAAGCGTGGGAAGGAGGGGGGGGGGGGGGTGGGGTGGGGGGGGGGGGCGGGGCGTTGGGGGGGGGGGGATAGGGAGTTGCGGTTGGGGGGAGGGGGGGGGGGGGGGGGGGTAAGGGAGGGGGGGGGGGGTGGTGGGGGGGGGGGCTAAAAGAGGTAGCTGGTCCCGACGATGCAGTGTACGACTCTCGCACAATTTCTGTGTAGGTACAGCCACAACTCTACTTGGCACCCAGGTAGCTTGGGTAGGGAGGGGGGGGGGTAGAGGGGGGTGAGGGAAGGGGGGGGGGGGGGGGTTCAGTGACTAAAGGAATTGATGGTAAGGAATGCCCTGCCTTTTTTGCTACTCGCGGGACGGGGACGAACTCAAAACACCGGGCAGAGACGGAAGAATCTGTGAACCAAACAAAAAGTGGCTTGAGAAATGAACCGCCACTGCCAAGATTGCCAGATTTGCAATGCCTATTTGTTCCCTCAAAAGTTTTGCCGGGGCAAGCGCGGGCATTGCCCACCAGGGAGCCGCCTCGTAAGAGGGGCGTGCCTTACTTCGCAGGGCCAAGGCACTCGGTGGCTTTCGTTCGCCACTGTCTATGAGAAGACACACTAAAAACATTTTAAATAAGCAACCACCCGCCGGGAGGGGTATCAAAAACTTTGATCCGGCCCTGGCAATGAATGCATAACTAGACTTACCCTTGGGTCCCATTATAGATGTACCAAACATAGTTGTTCGTGGTCTGGATACTCTTTTTTATCCCTCAACTTTTTACAGTAAATCAATCCGATGCTCAAAACTGGTTTCTATTTCACCCAAGAGAGAAAACAGTTAACCATTTGTTTTTGTAGAATAGGATAACGCTGTTTCTTGCCCCACAATCGTCATTTATAGTTTTGTTTCGAAATAGTCTTAGGAGAAGTAATTTACTCGGCGTATGTCATGGAGAATTGATCTATCCCACAAGCCCTTCTAGGCATCCTTTGCGTAGATCGGACGAAACCTTGCCATCCGAGGTGATGTCAACTGTGCCTGAGTACTTTTCCAGGCCGATGAGTGCGTAAGTCTCTAGTGAACTATAATGGTGTTGATTATCCAAGAGCTAGGCCACGGGGTGAGTTCCTCAATGATGAATGAAGATGACGCTCGGTTGTTTTTTGTCAGTTGCGCGCCTTTTTCTCCACACATCATTTGTTGGTTCTCTAGTAACGCACGGACATTTTTACTAGCCCTGGTCATCGGGCAAGCCTTTAAAAAAATGTACTTACATTTTTAACAAATTAATAACACAGACATTAATCATCAGCCTGGCCCTGGGGAGACTTGCACACCAGGGCCGCGGATGAGCGCGTCAAAGTCCAGGCTTTCACCAATTTTTACCCCGCCTCAGCGGGCCTTACATGTGCCGAGTTTTAACTCCGGGGTGGGGAGAACCAATGCAATAAAGCATTTAGTTGCTCAGGTGATGCTCGGTGCAACTCTGGACAATCTCCTGCCGATTCGAACAACAACCGTGTACCCACTCTCTACCGCGATCCACTGCAGGTCAAGGCGCGCATGACCACTCGCCGCCACGAGAGGTCCCCACAAGTGCAAGGTTTGATGCCAAAGAGAAGGTCTGGTATATCATTTCAATTAGTATATTGCCTAGAGTCGCTAGCAACATTGGGACATGTCGACGACTAAAACGAGAAGGGTGGCCTGGTTTCTAAGGAAACGGGTCAGATCCCATATCCCACCGTCTGATGGTCCATCGCCAAACCAGTCTCAACCGTACATATTGCAACATATGTAAAGACAAATTACTCAGCTTATTGATGACTACTGCTTTAAAGTGGGCTCTGGCTAAGGAAAGACTGGCGTTTCAAGGTTGTAGCGCACCCAACTACCCTAGATAGGCATTACTGGAATGTGTTTAGTACTGAGGAGATAGAGAGTTCCTGGATGGAACTATGAACACTAGAGACGAGAGTTCGAGAAGAGAGTCATAGAGATAAAGGAGAGAAAGGTTGGAAGGGAGATATGAGTAATGTATACTCATATCAGAGAGTAATGGGAAGCGACGCATTAGGAAGAACACGTATGAGGAGTGAGAAGCTGACAGCAGAGATCGAGGGAGAGAGGAGTTATAGCGAAAGGGAAGTTAAAGGATAGAGGAGATAAATAGTGAACGAGAGAGAGATGAGAGATGGAAGAGAGAGAAGAGAGAGAGGATGCGGGGGCAGAGTTTTTGCAGCGCGTACGAGCCTAGGACATGCGTGTTGGGGGTCATTCTAGGAAGTGATTTTTGACAGTCACGTGTTGCAGTCATTTAAGTCGTGGTCTAGCACGCGTTCACTGAAGGAGAGGGCGTGATGCCCGAAAAGAACTTTGCTTTTGGTGTTTGTCGTGTGTTGGTGTTTCTTATGTGATAAGATCTGAGGTCTGGTGTCAGGACGTTGGGTATCGAATACTTGGCAGCACCTCAATTTGTGCAAAGACTGTCGACGAGTTTAGGATTGCTGATTGGATAACGTGTAAAGGGTGTAACAGTCGTGACTGGTGATGCCAAAATGCGATGTGAAATTTTGCCTATCCCACGAGCACCCTACGGGAACCTCTGCCGACCTAGCTGGCGTCTGTGATTCGCCCAGCCACTAGGGGTAAGCTTGGTAGCGCAGCTAGCATCATTCAGTGCGCCCTCATCAGCTTGCTGTATTCTGTTTGCGCTGCAAGACTTTTCCGTATGTGCTCGAGAAAATTGCGTTTATGAGGCGTGACAGAGGTTGGGGACAACCTGAGCTTGCCGGTAAGTTGGCTAGACTAAGCTGACTGAGACGTGTCTGGCTTCTGGCTGGCCCTTACTAGCTGACTCTGGCTAGCTGGATGTGGCTGGCTAAGCTGTAGCTAGTCTGGCCTGAATCTAGCTGACTGGCAGCAGGTAGTGGGCTAGCTGGCTTGCTGCGGCTTGCCCTATACTAGCTTGCTCTAGCTGGCGTGGCATGGACTGCTGAGCTAGACTGATCAGTAGGGCATAGGCGAGCTATCTAGCGTGCCTGGCTGGCTGTGACTAGCTGGCTTGGTCTAGTTGGTGAGGGGGCTTGGGCTGCCTAGCTGAGCGGACTGGTCTAGTCTGGTCCTGTGCTGGCTAGTCTGGCTTGCTGGCTGGCCTACTGAGCTGACTGGCTAGGGCCCCCTGGATATGGAATTAGTCTAGAGGCTTGGCTGTGCTGGCTAACTGCTGGCTAGCGTGCTGGCAATCTGACTGTTAGGCTGGCTGGAAGGCTCGGCTGGCAGAATGCTGGCTGGCAGATAGGTGGGCCTGCTGGTGTGGATGGAGAAGAAAGATCAATACAATTCATGGATAGATGAAACGAGTGCAGAGACATAGATAAATAGTGGATGAAATGGATGGAGGATGATGGATTGAATGGATGGGTGGATGGATCGATGGATTGGATGGATGGATGGATGAATGGATGGATGGGTGATGGTTGATGTGCGTTGGTTGGGTAGGTGGGTTGGTGGAATGGATAGGTGGTGATCGGGGCATGGCTCTCAGTTGGTATGATAGTGTATACAAACGAATGAATATGATAAATATCGTCAAATACAAGTATAACCAATACTGAAATAAAGATGGATGAAGAACGGACGAAACGGGACGGACAGAGACAGTCAGCCGCAGAAGCGCAACTCACCAGTATACCACAGACCCGAAAGGTCGACACAGTCCAGTGTCTAGACAGAATGCTGACGTGAGCAGACGACCCGGGACAAAGCGAGATCAACAACAGACAGCGCCGACTAGATACAGATAGACAGACAGACAGACAAACAGACAGGAGACGGACTGTATGTAAACGTTTTTGACACAGCGTCGGGTCGTAAATTCTTCATCGTTTTTTTTGAATTCTTGGCTTTAACGCGCCGATTCCCTCGCAACCCCCCAAAAAAAATATATTCTTAGAAATCGGATGTTTCTATTTATGTGTCCGCGGATTTAGGGCAATTCTGATCCACGGCGTGTCTTGCAGCGATCCATTGGACAGGAGTAAAATCGCAGACTAGCGCACTCAGGATGGGAAGCTCAAAAGCGCTTCTTAGATCGTCCCTACACTGGCAACAGATCCGATCGGCCGTGCGCCTTCCCTTCTGCACCCCGATCAAACTGAAATGTAATTACAGGTGTGTCTTGGGGTCACGCATCAGGGACAACAACAGTCCTTTGAATGTGGGCACTGCTTTCTCGGGAGACAAACCGGGTCCTGTGGGAGTGAGGAGATGTAGCTCTATCCACCACGAGCCTGAGGATTTATCAATGGCTGAATGCTCACCACCCTCCTGACTATACATGCAGTTCTGGACTGGGTACAGTATACATCGAGTTGACGCAAGACATCCAACGTTTCACTTAGCTGCGTCTGGAGCTTCTACGCTACTTCACTGGCTGAACAGGAATCCTCACTTATTGATCTGATCAGTATCTGACGTTGGAGAGGCCGCATCTCTGTCCCAACCGACTCGCCATATCAAAAGTCCCAGCATCGCGTGGGATCGAAATGTAGCTCGTAGCGTCAGACAAGTGCCAGCCGCCCCAAGAAGCCAACAAGACTCTTTGATGGAGATCTTCTGCTAGGAGGAAAGGCAAGCTGCATGGGGGAGACAACAAAACGCTTTCACCACTTTCAATCGACTTTACAATAAACCCCAGATCCTTCCCGACATGAGATGAGAAGAGAAAAGAGAGAAAGGCCAGGGATAGAACCACGGCACTGGCGCCTGCGCTCATCGTCGATTCTCAACCTCTGAATGCAGTGCTCAGCTCTCTCCATATAGTCAAAGACCTGGTTTCAACAGACGAGTAGTTAGCTTAGGGGCTTGTACAAGTGATCGTCAAGTAGACCTCAGAGGGGAGAGCAGCTGGCATGTGCTGTGGTGTAGTGTGAATGTTAGGATGATGTGAGTGTGTGGTGAGGCGTAGTGTAGCTTGTAGGTGCTGTACTGCCAGGAAGCGGTAATGATACTTGATAGACAAGGTTGGAGGGCAAGGGGGTTCCTATTAAATATTTTGTGTAGTGGTTAGTGGCTATTGAGCAGTCGGTCGTAAGACATTGAGACCAAAGCTACTGACAGTCCATAACAGGACTCTTGAACACTGCACCATGAGCTACTACGGAGAATCGACTGTGCATAGCCTGGGTGAGCCGCTGCGGCACGAGATGCACTCTCCTAGCCGGCCAGAGATGTGACGTGCAGGTTCGCGAGAGAGAGAGGAAAATCTTGCAGCTACGCTGGAAGGCAAGCCGCACAGGACGGCATGCAGCTTGAGGGAGACCAGTGATGCCCTAATGGACCTGGGGCCAGACTGACTGATAGCGAGAAAAAGTAGACATTGCAGTATAGAACGTTACTATTTGAGACAAATCAGTTGTTGTACTCTAATCGGAAATCGTCGATAACGACGGCAGACGAATTGAGATTGTGCACACATTGTGATATCGAAGCTTAGGATACAGTAGAAGTACTTTGATTTTTCTTTTCAGACTAGGCAGAGGCCACATAATAATATTACGATGAATGAGTATGATGTACGATCCAGATCTATTCGTTAGTTGATATTGGATAATGTCGGTAGATTGCGATGCTAATGGTGATAGAGAGATGTAGACTCAGAAGGAGGTAGGAGAGGAAGGCGAGGTAGTAGGCAGTAGAGGAGGAGGAGTGTAGGGAGGAGGCGAGGGAGCGATAGGAGGAGCGAGGAAGGAGGGACGGAGGCAGGAGTGAGGAGGGAGGAGGAAGGAGGAGGCGGATATGTGTTATAATCCTGTTTTAGGTGGCTATTATTATTGATTCATTCATTAGTATTATCATCATCATCATCATCATCATCATCATCATCATCATCATCTCATCATCATCATCATCATCATCATCATCATCATCATCATCATCATCATCATATTTATCAAGATGGCTGTTGCAGACTTAGAGGAACAGTAGCGGATGCGGGTTTCCCAGGATATTGATATGCAATTCAAAATAATCCAAAGCAAGCCAAAGCAAGCCAAAGCAAGCCAAAAGGCATTTCCGGTCTGTCTTTTCATTAGGGATTGCTGCTATCTTATGACAAATCTAATGAATTAGTTATTGTTAATAATGTGTTTTCGAAACCAGTGTCTGTATTTTCGTCCTAGTTTTTATACCGACACCTGTATGATTACATCAATCTTCGAATTGATGCCATACTCGTCTTTTGGACTGCTTCTAACTGCAAATCCATAGTCTGGGAAACTCGTCTCATATTGATTAAATCATTATTGTAGCAGACAAAGAGGCACAGCGGACAAACTTGATCGTGGCTGTTGTAGACTCAGAGACACCAGGAACAAACTTGATCATGGCTGTTGTAGACAAAGAGACACCAAGAACAAACTTGATCATGGCTGTTGTAGACAAAGAGACACAAAAGATAAACTTGATCGTGGCTGTTGTAGACACAAAAGACGATCATGGATGCTGTAGAAACAGATACACAAGAGACAAACTTGATCATGGCTTTTGCTGATTCAGACAACTCAAGAGACAAACTTGATCGTGGCCGTTGTAGACACAGGCACAGAAGAGACAAATTTGATCGTGGGGTTTAAACATGGAGACACAAGAGACAAACTTGAACATGGCTGTAGTAGACACAGATACACCAGGAACAAACTTGAACATGGCTGTAGTAGACACAGAGACACAATAGACAAACTTGATCATGCTTGTTGTAGACACAGACACACACGAGACTAACTTGATCATGCTTGTTGGAGACACAGACTCAGAGGACGACCAGTCCAACACTGAGAGCGACAGAAGTCCGACACCCGAAGAAGTGAACTGACAGTCTCTGCAGGGACAGCTGAACACGTAGCCATTAGGTGCGTGTCATCTCTGCACATCCTGTCTCCTCCTTATGCATGTTCTAATAGGACGCGCTTTCGCCTGCTTTGCCGATGTTTCAAATTTACATAAGGATGTTGGTGTTTTGTAATGTCTCCGAAATTGGAAAGGAAAGAAATACTTCTACTGATTGATTAATGGATTGATGGATTTAAGTTGAGTTGAGTTAATTGGAATGACTTGAGTTAAGTTGAGTGAGTTGAGTGAGTTGAGTTGAGTTGAGTTGAGTTGGCTTGAGTGAGCTGAGTTGAGTTGAGTTGAGCTTTGAGTTGAGTTGAGTTGAGTTTATCGTTTGGTTGATTGAGCTCAGACATCTGGCCAGGCGGTCATGGAGTCTGAGACGAAGGAAGCAAGAGTGGAAGCTCTACTGTAAGTGGGAAGGTGAGTCCAATGTTGGAGACGGCGAGAGTTCTGAGTGGAAAAAAGTCTACACAGATAGCAACACAAGGCAAACGACGTTCGATGCCTCCACATTAGCTGGAAGCCCTTGCTGCTGGGCTTTCAGGGCCTGCTCCAGTAGCTCTGTGACAAGTATGACGGCAAGTCCCATTGTGGAGATGGCAACGACTTCAAGAAAGATGGGAAGGAAAACGAAGACGTGAGGACAACACACGACGAATGCCATTTCCTGCTCGTTTGAATTATCCAGTCCCTCTCCTCCACCCCCATCCTTGCCCCCTCCCCCCACCTCCACCGCCACCCCAACCTATGCATGACCCCAGCTGGAATCCAAACGTTCAAAAGAAAATAAGGTGAAAATATTTTGACAGATCCTCAAAATTAGTTGATAGCATAGACACCATGGGATCAGGCTGTTGAAATATACAAGTACCTTACCGCAAAACACGGTGGCTCAAAGATTTGTTGTAATGGATGTTGTTCCTTGAGGCCATTTGAGGCGATGTGTTTTATAGGATGTACCATCCTGAGCCAAATCATCAGATTGAGTAAAGTTATGAAAGGTAAGGAAACCACTAGGAAATGGAGCCCGGAAATTGCATGGGAAAGGTGATTTTACTGTGAAAAATGACAATTTATGAAGATTAAAAAATGCAATTAATCATAGGCTCACTTACTAATAATGTATTTAATTTTTTAAAGTTTGTTATCGGAAGTAAAATTGCCTCATTGCACATTAACACAACAATGTTCGAGATCAACACAAACCAAAAAATGTTTGCTTTTGCTTCTTTTCAGTGGAAAAGAGTGCAGTGGGTCAAGGATTGAAGTTCCTCCCTACTTTTGCTTTCTTGTCCGTCACCCTTATTATATGTCAGCCTTGTAAGATCTATTCTAATAGTCTCACATTTTTCATTTACTGACTGTCACAATGTAGACCAAAGTGTCTATTTTCCTGTGTTCAATAATAAAATACCATAATATCTTTCATATCCTGGACAAACAGGATTGGACAACATTTTTGTCTGAGAATGGAGATGGGATATGACTGTTGACTTTGAAATCAAATGTTGCAGCAGCAGAAGCAAGAAAGTAAAAGTGGTCTAGCTCGCGGTGCTGCACTACTAAATAAATGTCAATAAACAAATGGAACTGGGAAGATCCAAAGGACATCATAACTTTCATTCTTGTTGGCACGTCTACACGTTTAACCAACAGGTACATCAATCGATGTTCACTTATACATTCATGCACTATCATTCACTCATTCATACCAGACAAAGTGACAAGACAGGGTAGCAGCAATTTTCTTTGATCAACATGATTTGTTTTTTAAACTTTTTTCCCATCTCTCCTGCCCCTGGGATTGAACCACGGCACAGCGCCTCGCTGCAAAGGTGTGGATGGTCCAGGATGCTAAGGTGTTGGGCTTTGCAGTGAGGCGCTGGGCCGTGGTTCAATCCCAGGGGAAGGAGAGATGGGGAAAAGGTCAAAAACCAAAACAACTAAATGTCAGTCAGAGATATACGAACAAGCGAGATCCATGCACAACGCTTATAGGGACTCTCGTAAACCTTGCTGGGCACCGTACCTGTACCAGACCATGTCCAGTGAGCCATGCATTGCATAGAAATAAATCGTCCGTGAACTTGTACTGAGACTGGTAGTTCGGACGAGCATAAGTTTTATTTGTTGTAATTGACTTCCATTGTGGACTGGGGGGTAGGAATTGACCTATCACCTCTCTGTACGAGTTTTGCAAGGGTCAAATAACAAAGGGAACTCGTGACTTTACTTGCTCTTATTCTAACCACATCGAAATCTTTGTCCGTTATCATTAGAAGCTGTAAAACACTACAACCATTTATTGCCCATCCATTCATTTTAACTGAGCAAAATGAAATGCAGTCCTCACAGCCCCAGCCTAGCTAAGTGCGCGTTTGTTAGGCAAGTGACTTGGCTCGACGGCTAGTCGAGGGCGAGCGAGACGCACCTACGGCTAATGAGCGAGAAACGTAGGCAACACCTAGCTTTCAAGATTCTACGCCTAACAAACGCGCCCTATAGATGACAGCCCGAGCCACAGGATACATAATATGTAATGCAGTATCATGTATCTTAGTGGCCTAAACACACACCTCGTTTGACCCATTTTCCTTGTTAAATACTGTAGCTTTGAAAAACTGATTATTTTTTCGTAGCTATGGTTACTTTGTATGAGTATCCTTAAGTGTAACAGTTTCAGTGAAAAAGCATATGGACGCTCTGAGGTAAATCTGTAGTCTAATGATGAAAATACAAAGAACCAACCATACTATAGTTCACAAAGAATAAAAATAACCTGAATCGCCTTGGGTAGATGTGTACATTCCGTGACGTATTTATTGTTGGGTCTCTATGAATGGCTCGCTGTTGCCACTGGGAAGGATGCTCTCTCGCTTAATTTGCAGCTGTTTGATGATGCGCTAGTATTTCAGAGAGCGAGGAGTACTCCTTATGCTGTGTTTAATATGTTATGTGACAGTGTGTGGGGCAGGTAATCTAAAGCAAGTGGCTGTGTGACTTCAAGGCTTCAGTCTATACTGAACGTGCCGAATTTTTTTGTTGACTAAAATTGACATATTTGCATTTAGTGCAGTCATACAAATTCAATTGATAACTCTGTATAAACTGTAATTTTGTCAGATAAGCAAGTGTAAGCAAAGACGGCTTGTGAGCAGTGTACAGGGTGCATGTAATCCATTATGCGCATGAGGATTAATGTCAAATATGATGAGTCCTGGTCTGTCCATACATGTTATTTCCTTCTTGAGTATTTCTCTTGCTTAGACGTTTTAGTGTACATTTTGCAGCGAACATCAGACATGTGTCGGTAAATATTTTCTGTTGACAGGTTAATGTTTGATCATATGATAAATCTATTTGTTTCTTGGTAGATAAGAGTAGTCAAATTTATCGATTTTTTAATATCAAAGGAAGCCTATGGTCCAGATTAGCGAGCACCAGCTTGTTTAACTTGTGGAGACCAACATTGACTCAGATTACAATCACTTTCATTTACATATGCACTTTCACGTTCTCATGTTCGTTGGTGCAATAAACAATTCACACACACTCATCATTGTGTGGAGATTCTAACCTATTGTTCACTCATCTATCATAGTCTTGTTCTTCTTCTCGAGCGCCGTCACGCTTGGAGACCAGTTCCTGCAATGACGTTTGCTGTCCTGTGCAGTTGGTCCAGCGGTCCATACAGTTTTTCAGACACCTATCTGTAGTAATAATCTTTATTTTTGTCCTTTCTGAGGAAATTCTCTTCGAAGAATTTCACCCACGGTCGCCGCTGCAGAGTGCCCAGTAACTGGTTGTACTCCTGGGTAGGAGAGGCAATGTGGGTGAAGCACCTTGCCCTGGGCAGGAGAGGCAGTGTGGGTGAAGCACCTTGCCCTGGGCAGGAGAGGCAGTGTGGGTGAAGCACCTTGCCCTGGGTAGGAGAGGCAATGTGGGTGAAGCACCTTGCCCTGGGCAGGAGAGGCAGTGTGGGTGAAGCACCTTGCCCTGGGCAGGAGAGGCAGTGTGGGTGAAGCACCTTGCCCAAGGATGCAACTCTAGGATCTGTGCAGATTCGAACACCGCACCCATCAGCTGCAAGCGACTGCAGGTCAAACGATCTATCTGCTCGCTTACAGGTGACTCTCTATCGTTCACTGACCAACTGGGTCTCTCTACTCCAGCAGCGAAAGGCAAAAAAAACACACATGCTGACAAGTTTAATTTATATGTTAGTGTTGTCAAAATTTACATCCAGACGACTTGCTCATACTGTGTTGATTCTTGTAAGCAATAGCCTTACACATCCCGCGAAGATTGTCAGTTTTTAAAACGCCATTTGTTCATTCGTTCGTTTATTCATTCATCAATCAATCTTTCTGTCCTTTTATTCCATCCCATCCATCCATCCATTAATTCCTTTGCTCTATTGTGTTTACATCCATTAGTTTGTTTATTCATTTGTTTATGTATGAATGAATGCATAATCATGCTTTCACTTATCCATCCATTTTGCAATCCATTCATGTGTCTATCATCCATCCCTCCATTTCTTCTTCAATCCATTTATTTCTTCATTTATTAATTTCATCACGAATGATGTAATGGCTTTTTTATCCATCCATTTTACAATCCATTCATGTGTCTATCATCCATCCCTCCCTTCCTCCCTCCATCCATTTATTTCTTCATTTATTAATTTCAATACGAATGATGTAATGGCATATTACTTACCTGATTTTAACGTAGAGTACTTGGAAGCATTTCTCTAGAGCCCAAGCAATAATCTCAAAGAAACACCATAAATTCATCAATCCGTTCACAAAGGAAGATTTGTATTGTTTCGCTTTGCCTTGCTTCACTGTGTATTGCTTTGCTTTGCTTTGTTTTGCTTTCCTTTGCTTTGCTTTGCTTTGCTTTGCTTTGTTTTGTTTTGTTTTGCTTTGTTTTTGCTTTGTTTTGTTTGGTTTTGTTTTTCTGAAAGCTGTTGCTGCAAGACAATTCCCTGTTCAGCTGGATTGATGGATGGATGGATGAATGGATGGATGGATGGATGGATGGATGGATGGATGGATGGATGGATGGATGGATGGATGGATGGATGGATGGATGGATGGATGGATGGACTGATGGATGGATAGATGGATGGATGGATGGATGGATAGTGTTTACGGCCCGTCAGCCTTTGTAGGCTACATAATGGCATTAAGCACAAAAATCTTTAGAACAGTTTAGAGTAAACGTAACCCAGTCACGGTGTCCCTAGTTATTCGCCTCTTACGATGTGCGTAGGGAGACGCGGTGGGTGAATTATTACCCCGAACCCACAGGGGGATGTTCAGCTGGAACCCATGGCCATAGAGTCTTTGGCGCTTGCTCCAGCAGCTCAACCATGGGCGCCTGAAGAATGTGAACACTGGAAGGAAACTCACGGCCCTTTGGGCACTGGGTCTTGTGTCAAACATTTGACTCTCTAAGTGCTATTTGAAATTTTTACACTCTTCCATACCTAGAGTGATGAACAAATAGAAACATTATAGGACGTCTAGCTTGCTACGATCTTGATCAATAGCAACAGCACATACAATATTTCTAGTAAGAATTAATTGAATTACAAAGACAAAAGACTATTTTGAAAATGCACATGTGTTCAGCTTATGAGCCTTCGTCAGATGCAACAAACAAGTGGACATATAAGGATTAAGTGAGGCAGGCTTGGGTAGAGAGAAAAATCAGCATGCACACAAAGTGAAAAGTCTTCACACGGACGAAAGTGGACATTCAAACCAGAAAGGAGTTAAAGGGACTCGTGTTACATGCATCAAAACATAAAGAGACCCACACAACACACAACACATGCCATCAAATCAAAGTACACATCAGCTAGACCTCCACACATATTTACATTAAAAACATAATTGTTAGTCTTTGTACATCAAATATTACAAAGCAAAAATAAACCATAGAACTATGATTGGATGTAAACAGATATAAACGAAATACATATGATATGGAGGTTTATACGCTATTAAGCTTTGTACACAAAAAGTTAAACCAATAACATATAATCCGTATAACATACACCACAATGATAGTAGGTTAAAAGCAAATCACATTACAATACTCTTCATAGAAGAAGCTTCTTTATATATACATACTAACTCAAAATATCGAACAAAATGTAATTTACGAGAGAGTCATTCAAAGGAGAGTTATCAATTTTCATTGAGGCCCAGGGGTTCATGAGTGCCCACTTTGCTGATAGGATGGGCCTCGATTCTTTTCTAGTTATCTACAAAAACTCAATCCTCCACTCCTCTACCAATCAAAGAGAAAAAAAGAACAACGACTAGCTTTTGCTTACTAGGCCTTAGGCAAGATTTTAGGAAGCGTCTAAGCGAGCTGGGAGGGGGAGGATTTCGGTAGATTTCGGGGGATTTCGGAAAAAATAACAACCGGTGCCATTCGACATGACACCATGGTGTGTTCTATGAAGTGAAAACTGATGTGATATCTGAATCGTCAGTTATTTCGTCTATCGGCAACTTCCTCAC
>JAWQFJ010025595.1:0-2500 GCA_034096865.1 Theodoxus fluviatilis | reverse complement strand
TCCATCCATATATCATATCTGAAAATGTGAGCATTAATTCGTGCATGTGTTGGCACACATTCTACATCAGAATGAACACGTAAAACTGCACTGTTTAAAAATGAAACTATAGTAGTATTCATAATTGTTTAAATTATGGAATCCGTTACTTGCAGTGACAAGTGTTGAAAACAAAAAAGGACCACCTCAAACTATCACTTTTCATCCATCCCAGCTATCGCTTTTAATGCAAGATTAAACCTTTGATTTTTGAACTATTAAAGACACTTTGCTGATGAGTTCTCATCTTGAGTTTGTGTCCCATTCTATGTTCGCCTGGTTGACACTGGAAATTCTTTACCATGATATGATGCATGTTTTTCGTTTAAACTTCTTTGAGATAGCCGCATTTTGTGAACCAGAAAATGTCCCTCAACAGTTGGAATCTCTGGCTGCTTGGGTTTTGTGACCTGGTTTAGTTACCGTTTAACTATTATCATATATTATTTTAGACAAGGTGGAAAGGAAGGGAAATTCCTGTAAGTATTTAATGTTTTGGCACGTCGTAGACGTTGAACCAAAGCTAACGCAGCAACACATAGGGGTAGGTGCATCGTAGATGTTCATCAAATATCATGCATGCACTGACAGAATCGTACGTGCGGACATATTCATGACACGGGGTCGCAGCAAGTATGGCAGTGTCATTTAAATAAACCCAAACTTTTCCCGTCACAGGGATAGAACCACGGCACCGCGCCTCGAACATCGTCCAACCCCAAAGTATGCTCACCTATCTTCGCCTGTCAAAAAGACATGGCTTCAACAAGCGAGTATAGGCTGAGGGGCTGACCGTGTACTCGTGCAAGGTATAGTATTTTAAATAGCCGAGTGTGGGGGTTTTGGGTTTTGGGGTGAGGGGATGTGAGGGCGGGGAGACGAGAGGAGGAAATGCAACAGCTTAATGCTATGAAGCAATATTGTGTTCATCCCATATCAAGACGTGTACATGCTGATTATATTGTCAACACATAAATACGAACAAACGCATAACCAAACGAAGAGAACGAACTAACGAACGGTGTATTGGGTAGGCCACCGGCCTTTTCCAAAGCAAAGCAAGCAATACACATTCAGTACATGGAAATACATCAGGCGGAACATATGTGCCGACATCACATCAAATATGCATGTCTACCCATTCATCCAAATAGAAAGCGTTACATTCTGGTGAATTTGCCGCCAAATCTCTTCGATTGAAGACTTTGTACAGATAAACACTTGCTGCTTTAGTTATCGTGTCGTTTTCTTTGCTTAAAAGAGTTATCATTGGATTTTCACTAGGTGAAACAAGATGTAAAAGGTACCATTCCCTCAAGTCCTGCATAGTATGGCGGTCCAACATGAAATGAAATTCATCCTCCTCTTTTTCTCTACATAATGGAGACAACAAGTCATATGATTGCTTCACATATCTTCGTCTATGGATGTACAAATCGGTGCATGTCAAGTTTAAAGCGGACGAAAACATCTCTGAAAACCTTTTTGTCGGTACAACTAAGGTACTTTTCTACTACACACTGATTTTTTCATTTCTGTGCAGAAAATATATCCGTTACTTCCGTTCACGTTTTCCATCCATTGAATAGGGAAATGATCTATAAGTCTATCTCGAATGCACTTAATGAAGACACGGGCATTTCCAGTGGATAACCAAACTGAGAGAGAGAGAGGGTGAGAGAGAGAGAGAGAGAGAGAGAGAGAGAGAGAGAGAGAGGTAGAGAGAGAGAGATAGAGAGAGGGAAGGAGAGAGAGAGGGAGAGAAAGAGAGAGGGAGGGAGGGAGGGAGGGAGAGAGGGAGGGAGAGATGGAGGGAGGGATATATGGAGGGAGGGAGAGAAAGAGAGGGAGAGAAAGAGAGAGGGAGAGAGAGAGAGAGAGGATGAGAGAGGGAGAGAGAGAGAGGGAGAGAGAGAGAGGGGGGAGAGAGAGAGATAGAGAGAGAGAGAGAGAGAGAGAGAGAGAGAGAGAGAGAGAGAGAGAGAGAGGTGCTTTTGTGCATTTGTGTGTATTTCTATGTGTGTTCATTTTTATTTGTGTGTGCGCTCGCTTGCGTGTCTGTGTTTCCGTGTATGTGTGTGTGTGTGTGTGTGTGTGTGTGTGTGTGTGTGTGTGTCTATTGTGTCCATGTGGTTGTGTGTGTGTGTGTGTGTGTGTGTGTGTGTGTGCGTGCACGAGTCTGTGCATACGTATGTACGTGCGTGTGTGCGTGTGTAAATGTCTGTGTGAATTTGCCTGTTTGCCTGTCATGTGCACATTTGCCTTCTTGCATACGTGCACGTGTACTTGTAAGTATAGATATACGCCTGTGTGTTTGATCCATTACCAGTTCGTGTGTGTGTGTTTGTGTATCTGTCTGTGTATGTATGATATTGTGTGCGATCTCTGTATCTGTATGTATACTATATGTATGTAATGTATGTAAAGTCAGATATGCAGTCATCTCCAGCGCAAACTGCAC
>JAWQFJ010025594.1:0-14829 GCA_034096865.1 Theodoxus fluviatilis | reverse complement strand
ATCTGAATCTGATTCTGAATCTGAATCTGAATCTGAATCTGAATCTGAATCTGAATCTGAATCTGAATCTGAATCTGAATCAGAATCTGAATCTGAATCTGAATCTGAATCTGAATCGAATCTGAATCTGAATCTGAATCTGAATCTGAATCTGAATCTGAATCTGAATCTGAATCTGAATCATGAATCTGAATCTGAATCTGAATCATGAATCTGAATCTGAATCTGAATCTGAATCTGAATCTGAATCTGAATCTGAATCTGAATCTGAATCTGAATCTGAATCTGAATCTGAATCTGAATCTGAATCTGAATCTGAATCTGAATCTGAATCTGAATCTGAATCTGAATCTGAATCTGAATCTGAATCGAATCTGAATCTGAATCTGAATCTGAATCTGAATCTGAATCTGAATCTGAATCTGAATCGAATCTGAATCTGAATCAGAATCTGAATCTGAATCTGAATCAGAATCTGAATCTGAATCTGAATCTGAATCTGAATCTGAATCTGAATCTGAATCTGAATCTGAATCTGAATCTGAATCTGAATCTGAATCTGAATCTGAATCTGAATCTGAATCTGAATCTGAATCTGAATCAGAATCTGAATCTGAATCTGAATCTGAATCTGAATCTGAATCTGAATCTGAATCTGAATCTGAATCTGAATCTGAATCTGAATCTGAATCTGAATCTGAATCTGAATCTGAATCTGAATCTGAATCAGAATCTGAATCTGAATCTGAATCTGAATCTGAATCTGAATCTGAATCAGAATCTGAATCTGAATCAGAATCTGAATCTGAATCTGAATCTGAATCTGAATCTGAATCTGAATCTGAATCTGAATCTGAATCTGAATCTGAATCTGAATCTGAATCAGAATCTGAATCTGAATCAGAATCTGAATCTGAATCTGAATCTGAATCTGAATCTGAATCTGAATCATAATCTGAATCTGAATCTGAATCTGAATCTGAATCTGAATCTGAATCTGAATCTGAATCTGAATCTGAATATGAATCTGAATCTGAATCTGAATCTGAATCTGAATCTGAATCTGAATCTGAATCTGAATCTGAATCTGAATCTGAATCTGAATCTGAATCAGAATCTGAATCTGAATCTGAATCTGAATCTGAATCTGAATCTGAATCAGAATCTGAATCTGAATCTGAATCTGAATCTGAATCTGAATCTGAATCAGAATCTGAATCTGAATCTGAATCTGAATCTGAATCTGAATCTGAATCTGAATCAGAATCTGAATCTGAATCTGAATCTGAATCTGAATCTGAATCTGAATCTGAATCTGAATCTGAATCTGAATCTGAATCTGAATCTGAATCTGAATCTGAATCTGAATCTGAATCTGAATCTGAATCTGAATCTGAATCAGAATCTGAATCTGAATCTGAATCTGAATCAGAATCTGAATCTGAATCAGAATCTGAATCTGAATCTGAATCTGAATCTGAATCTGAATCTGAATCTGAATCTGAATCTGAATCTGAATCTGAATCTGAATCTGAATCTGAATCTGAATCTGAATCTGAATCAGAATCTGAATCTGAATCTGAATCTGAATCTGAATCTGAATCTGAATCTGAATCTGAATCTGAATCTGAATCTGAATCTGAATCTGAATCTGAATCTGAATCTGAATCTGAATCTGAATCTGAATCTGAATCTGAATCTGAATCTGAATCTGAATCTGAATCTGAATCTGAATCTGAATCTGAATCTGAATCTGAATCTGAATCTGAATCTGAATCTGAATCTGAATCAGAATCTGAATCTGAATCTGAATCTGAATCTGAATCTGAATCTGAATCTGAATCTGAATCTGAATCTGAATCTGAATCTGAATCTGAATCTGAATCTGAATCTGAATCTGAATCTGAATCTGAATCTGAATCTGAATCTGAATCTGAATCTGAATCTGAATCTGAATCTGAATCTGAATCTGAATCTGAATCTGAATCTGAATCTGAATCTGAATCTGAATCTGAATCTGAATCTGAATCGAATCGAATCTGAATCTGAATCTGAATCTGAATCTGAATCTGAATCTGAATCTGAATCAGAATCGAATCTGAATCTGAATCTGAATCTGAATCTGAATCTGAATCTGAATCTGAATCTGAATCTGAATCAGAATCTGAATCTGAATCTGAATCTGAATCTGAATCTGAATCTGAATCTGAATCTGAATCTGAATCTGAATCTGAATCTGAATCTGAATCTGAATCTGAATCAGAATCTGAATCTGAATCTGAATCTGAATCTGAATCTGAATCTGAATCTGAATCTGAATCTGAATCTGAATCGAATCTGAATCTGAATCTGAATCTGAATCTGAATCTGAATCTGAATCTGAATCTGAATCTGAATCTGAATCTGAATCTGAATCTGAATCTGAATCTGAATCTGAATCTGAATCTGAATCTGAATCTGAATCTGAATCAGAATCTGAATCTGAATCTGAATCTGAATCTGAATCTGAATCTGAATCTGAATCTGAATCTGAATCAGAATCTGAATCTGAATCTGAATCTGAATCAGAATCTGAATCTGAATCTGAATCTGAATCTGAATCTGAATCTGAATCTGAATCTGAATCTGAATCTGAATCTGAATCTGAATCTGAATCTGAATCTGAATCTGAATCTGAATCTGAATCTGAATCTGAATCTGAATCTGAATCTGAATCTGAATCTGAATCTGAATCTGAATCTGAATCTGAATCTGAATCTGAATCTGAATCTGAATCTGAATCTGAATCTGAATCTGAATCTGAATCAGAATCTGAATCTGAATCTGAATCTGAATCAGAATCTGAATCTGAATCTGAATCTGAATCTGAATCTGAATCTGAATCTGAATCTGAATCTGAATCTGAATCTGAATCTGAATCTGAATCTGAATCTGAATCTGAATCTGAATCTGAATCTGAATCTGAATCTGAATCTGAATCTGAATCTGAATCTGAATCTGAATCTGAATCTGAATCTGAATCTGAATCTGAATCTGAATCTGAATCTGAATCTGAATCAGAATCTGAATCTGAATCTGAATCTGAATCTGAATCTGAATCTGAATCAGAATCTGAATCTGAATCTGAATCAGAATCTGAATCTGAATCTGAATCTGAATCTGAATCTGAATCTGAATCTGAATCTGAATCTGAATCTGAATCTGAATCTGAATCTGAATCTGAATCTGAATCTGAATCTGAATCTGAATCTGAATCTGAATCTGAATCTGAATCTGAATCTGAATCTGAATCTGAATCTGAATCTGAATCTGAATCTGAATCTGAATCTGAATCTGAATCTGAATCTGAATCAGAATCTGAATCTGAATCTGAATCTGAATCTGAATCTGAATCTGAATCTGAATCAGAATCTGAATCTGAATCTGAATCTGAATCTGAATCTGAATCTGAATCTGAATCTGAATCTGAATCTGAATCTGAATCTGAATCTGAATCTGAATCTGAATCTGAATCTGAATCTGAATCTGAATCTGAATCTGAATCTGAATCTGAATCTGAATCTGAATCTGAATCTGAATCTGAATCTGAATCTGAATCTGAATCAGAATCTGAATCGGAATCTGAATCTGAATCTGAATCTGAATCTGAATCTGAATCTGAATCTGAATCTGAATCTGAATCTGAATCTGAATCTGAATCTGAATCTGAATCTGAATCTGAATCTGAATCTGAATCTGAATCTGAATCTGAATCTGAATCTGAATCTGAATCTGAATCTGAATCTGAATCTGAATCTGAATCTGAATCTGAATCAGAATCTGAATCTGAATCTGAATCTGAATCTGAATCTGAATCTGAATCTGAATCTGAATCTGAATCTGAATCTGAATCAGAATCTGAATCTGAATCTGAATCTGAATCTGAATCTGAATCTGAATCTGAATCTGAATCTGAATCTGAATCTGAATCTGAATCTGAATCTGAATCTGAATCTGAATCTGAATCTGAATCGAATCTGAATCTGAATCTGAATCTGAATCTGAATCTGAATCTGAATCTGAATCGAATCTGAATCTGAATCTGAATCTGAATCTGAATCTGAATCGATGAATCTGAATCTGAATCTGAATCTGAATCTGAATCTGAATCTGAATCTGAATCTGAATCTGAATCTGAATCTGAATCTGAATCTGAATCTGAATCTGAATCTGAATCTGAATCTGAATCTGAATCTGAATCTGAATCTGAATCTGAATCTGAATCTGAATCTGAATCTGAATCTGAATCTGAATCTGAATCTGAATCTGAATCTGAATCTGAATCTGAATCTGAATCAGAATCTGAATCTGAATCTGAATCTGAATCTGAATCAGAATCTGAATCTGAATCTGAATCTGAATCTGAATCTGAATCTGAATCTGAATCTGAATCTGAATCTGAATCTGAATCTGAATCTGAATCTGAATCTGAATCTGAATCTGAATCTGAATCGAATCTGAATCTGAATCTGAATCTGAATCTGAATCTGAATCTGAATCTGAATCTGAATCTGAATCTGAATCTGAATCTGAATCTGAATCTGAATCTGAATCTGAATCTGAATACGAATCTGAATCTGAATCTGAATCTGAATCTGAATCTGAATCTGAATCTGAATCTGAATCTGAATCTGAATCTGAATCTGAATCTGAATCTGAATCTGAATCTGAATCTGAATCTGAATCTGAATCAGAATCTGAATCTGAATCTGAATCTGAATCTGAATCTGAATCA
The DNA here is from genome assembly GCA_034096865.1 of Theodoxus fluviatilis. NCBI lineage: Eukaryota > Metazoa > Mollusca > Gastropoda > Cycloneritida > Neritidae > Theodoxus > Theodoxus fluviatilis. The sequence continues at coordinate 10,055 of JAWQFJ010025594.1, read as the reverse complement.
GAATCTGAATCTGAATCTGAATCTGAATCTGAATCTGAATCTGAATCTGAATCTGAATCTGAATCTGAATCTGAATCTGAATCTGAATCTGAATCTGAATCTGAATCTGAATCTGAATCTGAATCTGAATCTGAATCTGAATCAGAATCTGAATCTGAATCTGAATCTGAATCTGAATCTGAATCTGAATCTGAATCTGAATCTGAATCTGAATCTGAATCTGAATCTGAATCGAATCAGAATCTGAATCTGAATCTGAATCTGAATCTGAATCTGAATCTGAATCTGAATCTGAATCTGAATCTGAATCTGAATCTGAATCTGAATCTGAATCTGAATCTGAATCTGAATCTGAATCTGAATCTGAATCTGAATCTGAATCTGAATCTGAATCTGAATCTGAATCTGAATCTGAATCTGAATCTGAATCTGAATCTGAATCTGAATCTGAATCTGAATCTGAATCTGAATCTGAATCTGAATCTGAATCTGAATCAGAATCTGAATCTGAATCTGAATCTGAATCTGAATCTGAATCTGAATCTGAATCTGAATCTGAATCTGAATCTGAATCTGAATCTGAATCTGAATCTGAATCTGAATCTGAATCTGAATCTGAATCTGAATCTGAATCTGAATCTGAATCTGAATCTGAATCTGAATCTGAATCTGAATCTGAATCTGAATCTGAATCTGAATCTGAATCTGAATCTGAATCTGAATCTGAATCAGAATTTTCACACGGCGAATTTGAGGAGCCGGTGAACTTGGGCCTTTTACATCCTGGCTAGGGGTTAGGCGGCAACCCATTAAAGTTTTGCTGCATTAGAAAAGGGTAAACATGTGCGAAGCAATGGGGAGAGTGAATAGAGCTCACAGTGCGCACGGACTAAGGGAGGTTCTAGGAACGGAAAAGGTTTTGGTCCGTGCAAGTTGCTTGTGAGAGGCTCACGGGAGATTTGAGAGGGAGGTCGGAGGGCAGACAGAGGTAGAGAGCGGTGGTGCTAGGAGCTGTGAAGTTGGTTTCGTGATAGCCTGGTTTCTGTTTATTAAGAGTCAGGTGGCGCTGTGTACCCACAGAATCAAAATCAGAATCAGAATCAGAATCAGAATCAGAATTAGAATCAGAATCAGAATCAGAATCAGAATCAGAATCAGAATCAGAATCAGAATCAGAATCAGAATCTGAATCTGAATCTGATACTGAATCTAAATTAGAATCAGAATCAGAATCAGAATTAGAATCAGAATCAGAATCAGAATCAGATTCAGAATCAGAATCAGAATCAGAATCTGAATCAGAATCAGAATCTGAATCAGATTCAGAATCTGAATCTGAATCTGAATCGGAATCTGATACTGAATCAGAATCTGAATCTGAATCTGAATCTGAATCTGAATCTGAATCTGAATCTGAATCTGAATCTGAATCTGAATCTGAATCTGAATCTGAATCTGAATCTGAATCTGAATCTGAATCTGAATCTGAATCTGAATCTGAATCTGAATCTGAATCTGAATCAGAATCTGAATCTGAATCTGAATCTGAATCTGAATCTGAATCTGAATCTGAATCTGAATCTGAATCTGAATCTGAATCTGAATCTGAATCTGAATCTGAATCTGAATCTGAATCTGAATCTGAATCTGAATCAGAATCTGAATCTGAATCTGAATCTGAATCTGAATCTGAATCATAATCTGAATCTGAATCTGAATCTGAATCTGAATCTGAATCTGAATCTGAATCTGAATCTGAATCTGAATCTGAATCTGAATCTGAATCTGAATCTGAATCTGAATCTGAATCTGAATCTGAATCTGAATCTGAATCTGAATCTGAATCTGAATCTGAATCTGAATCTGAATCTGAATCTGAATCTGAATCTGAATCTGAATCTGAATCTGAATCTGAATCTGAATCTGAATCTGAATCTGAATCTGAATCTGAATCTGAATCTGAATCTGAATCTGAATCTGAATCTGAATCTGAATCTGAATCTGAATCTGAATCTGAATCTGAATCTGAATCTGAATCTGAATCTGAATCAGAATCTGAATCTGAATCTGAATCTGAATCTGAATCTGAATCTGAATCTGAATCTGAATCTGAATCTGAATCTGAATCTGAATCTGAATCAGAATCTGAATCTGAATCTGAATCTGAATCTGAATCTGAATCTGAATCTGAATCTGAATCTGAATCTGAATCTGAATCTGAATCTGAATCTGAATCTGAATCTGAATCTGAATCTGAATCTGAATCTGAATCTGAATCTGAATCTGAATCTGAATCTGAATCTGAATCTGAATCTGAATCTGAATCTGAATCTGAATCTGAATCTGAATCTGAATCTGAATCAGAATCTGAATCTGAATCTGAATCTGAATCTGAATCTGAATCTGAATCTGAATCTGAATCTGAATCTGAATCTGAATCTGAATCAGAATCTGAATCTGAATCTGAATCTGAATCTGAATCTGAATCTGAATCTGAATCTGAATCTGAATCTGAATCTGAATCTGAATCAGAATCTGAATCTGAATCTGAATCTGAATCAGAATCTGAATCTGAATCTGAATCAGAATCTGAATCTGAATCTGAATCTGAATCTGAATCTGAATCTGAATCTGAATCTGAATCTGAATCTGAATCTGAATCTGAATCTGAATCTGAATCTGAATCAGAATCTGAATCTGAATCTGAATCTGAATCTGAATCTGAATCTGAATCAGAATCTGAATCTGAATCTGAATCTGAATCTGAATCTGAATCTGAATCTGAATCTGAATCTGAATCTGAATCTGAATCTGAATCAGAATCTGAATCTGAATCTGAATCTGAATCTGAATCTGAATCTGAATCAGAATCTGAATCAGAATCTGAATCTGAATCTGAATCTGAATCTGAATCTGAATCTGAATCTGAATCAGAATCTGAATCTGAATCAGAATCTGAATCTGAATCTGAATCTGAATCTGAATCTGAATCTGAATCTGAATCAGAATCTGAATCTGAATCTGAATCTGAATCTGAATCAGAATCTGAATCAGAATCTGAATCTGAATCTGAATCTGAATCTGAATCTGAATCTGAATCTGAATCTGAATCTGAATCTGAATCTGAATCTGAATCTGAATCTGAATCTGAATCTGAATCAGAATCTGAATCAGAATCAGAATCTGAATCAGAATCTGAATCTGAATCAGAATCAGAATCAGAATTGTCACACGGCGAATTTGAGGAGCCGGTGAACTTGGGCCTTTTACATCCTGGATATGGGTTAGGCGGCAACCCGTTAAAGTTTTGCTACGTTAGAAAAGGGTAAACTTGTGCGAAGCAATAAGGAGAGTGAATAGAGCTCACAGTGCGCACGGACTAAGGGAGGTTCTAGGAACGGAGAAGGTTTTGGTACGTGCAAGTTGCTTGTGAGAGGCTCACGGGAGATTTGAGAGGGAGGTCGGAGGGCAGACAGAGGTAGAGAGCGGTGGTGCTAGGAGCTCTGAAGTTAATTTCGTGATAGCCTGGTTTCTGTGTATTAAGAGTCAGGTGCCGCTGTGTGCCCACAGAATCAGAATCAGAATCAGAAACAGAATCAGAATCAGAATCAGAATCAGAATCAGATTCTGAATCTGAATCTCAATCTGAATCTGAATCTGAATCAGAATCAGAATCAGAATCTGAATCAGAATCTGAATCAGAATCAGAATCAGAATCAGAATCAGAATCAGAATCAGATTCTGAATCTGAATCTGAATCTGAATCTGAATCTGAATCAGAATCAGAATCAGAATCTGAATCAGATTCTGATTCAGAATCAGATTCAGATTCAGATTCAGATTCAGATTCAGATTCAGATTCAGATTCAGATTCAGATTCAGATTCAGATTCAGATTCAGATTCAGATTCAGATTCAGATTCAGATTCAGATTCAGATTCAGATTCAGATTCAGATTCAGATTCAGATTCAGATTCAGATTCAGATTCAGATTCAGATTCAGATTCAGATTCAGATTCAGATTCAGATTCAGATTCAGATTCAGATTCAGATTCAGATTCAGATTCAGATTCAGATTCAGATTCAGATTCAGATTCAGATTCAGATTCAGATTCAGATTCTGATTCAGATTCAGATTCAGATTCAGATTCAGATTCAGATTCAGATTCAGATTCAGATTCAGATTCAGATTCAGATTCAGATTCAGATTCTGATTCAGATTCAGATTCTGATTCAGATTCAGATTCAGATTCAGATTCAGATTCAGATTCAGATTCAGATTCAGATTCAGATTCAGATTCAGATTCAGATTCAGATTCAGATTCAGATTCAGATTCAGATTCAGATTCAGATTCAGATTCAGATTCAGATTCAGATTCAGATTCAGATTCAGATTCAGATTCAGATTCAGATTCAGATTCAGATTCAGATTCAGATTCAGATTCAGATTCAGATTCAGATTCAGATTCAGATTCTGATTCAGATTCAGATTCAGATTCAGATTCAGATTCAGATTCAGATTCAGATTCAGATTCAGATTCAGATTCAGATTCAGATTCAGATTCTGATTCAGATTCAGATTCAGATTCAGATTCAGATTCAGATTCAGATTCAGATTCTGATTCAGATTCTGATTCAGATTCAGATTCAGATTCAGATTCAGATTCAGATTCAGATTCAGATTCAGATTCAGATTCAGATTCAGATTCAGATTCAGATTCAGATTCAGATTCAGATTCAGATTCGGATTCAGATTCAGATTCAGATTCAGATTCAGATTCAGATTCAGATTCAGATTCAGATTCTGATTCAGATTCAGATTCAGATTCAGATTCAGATTCAGATTCAGATTCAGATTCAGATTCAGATTCAGATTCAGATTCAGATTCAGATTCTGATTCAGATTCAGATTCAGATTCAGATTCAGATTCAGATTCAGATTCAGATTCAGATTCAGATTCAGATTCAGATTCAGATTCTGATTCTGATTCAGATTCAGATTCAGATTCAGATTCAGATTCAGATTCAGATTCAGATTCAGATTCAGATTCAGATTCAGATTCAGATTCAGATTCAGATTCAGATTCAGATTCAGATTCAGATTCAGATTCAGATTCAGATTCAGATTCAGATTCAGATTCAGATTCAGATTCAGATTCAGATTCAGATTCAGATTCAGATTCAGATTCAGATTCAGATTCAGATTCAGATTCAGATTCAGATTCAGATTCAGATTCAGATTCAGATTCAGATTCTGATTCAGATTCAGATTCAGATTCAGATTCAGATTCAGATTCAGATTCGATTCAGATTCAGATTCAGATTCAGATTCAGATTCAGATTCAGATTCAGATTCAGATTCAGATTCAGATTCAGATTCAGATTCAGATTCTGATTCAGATTCAGATTCAGATTCAGATTCAGATTCAGATTCAGATTCAGATTCAGATTCAGATTCAGATTCAGATTCAGATTCAGATTCAGATTCAGATTCAGATTCAGATTCAGATTCAGATTCAGATTCAGATTCAGATTCAGATTCAGATTCAGATTCAGATTCAGATTCAGATTCTGATTCAGTATCAGATTCCGATTCAGATTCAGATTCAGATTCTGAATCTGATTCAGATTCTGATTCTGATTCAGATTCTGATTCTGATTCTGATTCTGAATCTGATTCTGATTCTGATTCTGATTCTAATTCTGATTCTGATTCTGATTCTAATTTAGATTCAGTATCAGATTCAGATTCAGATTCTGATTCTGATTCTGATTCTGATTCTGATTCTGATTCTGATTCTGATTCTAATTCTGATTCTGATTCTGATTCTGATTCTGATTTTGATTCTGTGGGTACACAGCGCCACCTGACTCTTAATAAACAGAAACCAGGCTATCACGAAACCAACTTCACAGCTCCTAGCACCACCGCTCTCTACCTCTGTCTGCCCTCCGACCTCCCTCTCAAATCTCCCGTGAGCCTCTCACAAGCAACTTGCACGGACCAAAACCTTTTCCGTTCCTAGAACCTCCCTTAGTCCGTGCGCACTGTGAGCTCTATTCACTCTCCCCATTGCTTCGCACATGTTTACCCTTTTCTAATGCAGCAAAACTTTAATGGGTTGCCGCCTAACCCCTAGCCAGGATGTAAAAGGCCCAAGTTCACCGGCTCCTCAAATTCGCCGTGTGAAAATTCTGATTCAGATTCAGATTCAGATTCAGATTCAGATTCAGATTCAGATTCAGATTCAGATTCAGATTCAGATTCAGATTCAGATTCAGATTCAGATTCAGATTCAGATTCAGATTCAGATTCAGATTCAGATTCAGATTCAGATTCAGATTCAGATTCAGATTCAGATTCAGATTCAGATTCAGATTCAGATTCAGATTCAGATTCAGATTCAGATTCAGATTCAGATTCAGATTCAGATTCAGATTCAGATTCAGATTCAGATTCAGATTCAGATTCTGATTCAGATTCAGATTCAGATTCAGATTCAGATTCAGATTCAGATTCAGATTCAGATTCAGATTCAGATTCAGATTCAGATTCAGATTCAGATTCAGATTCAGATTCAGATTCAGATTCAGATTCAGATTCAGATTCAGATTCAGATTCAGATTCAGATTCAGATTCAGATTCAGATTCAGATTCAGATTCAGATTCAGATTCAGATTCAGATTCAGATTCAGATTCAGATTCAGATTCAGATTCTGATTCAGATTCTGATTCTGATTCAGATTCAGATTCAGATTCAGATTCAGATTCAGATTCAGATTCAGATTCAGATTCAGATTCAGATTCAGATTCAGATTCAGATTCAGATTCAGATTCAGATTCAGATTCAGATTCTGATTCAGATTCAGATTCAGATTCAGATTCAGATTCAGATTCAGATTCAGATTCAGATTCAGATTCAGATTCAGATTCAGATTCAGATTCAGATTCAGATTCAGATTCTGATTCTGATTCAGATTCAGATTCAGATTCAGATTCAGATTCAGATTCAGATTCAGATTCAGATTCAGATTCAGATTCAGATTCAGATTCAGATTCATATTCAGATTCAGATTCAGATTCAGATTCAGATTCAGATTCAGATTCAGATTCAGATTCAGATTCAGATTCAGATTCAGATTCAGATTCAGATTCAGATTCAGATTCAGATTCAGATTCAGATTCAGATTCAGATTCAGATTCAGATTCAGATTCAGATTCAGATTCAGATTCAGATTCAGATTCAGATTCAGATTCAGATTCAGATTCAGATTCAGATTCAGATTCAGATTCAGATTCAGATTCAGATTCAGATTCAGATTCAGATTCAGATTCTGATTCAGATTCAGATTCAGATTCAGATTCAGATTCAGATTCAGATTCAGATTCAGATTCAGATTCAGATTCAGATTCAGATTCAGATTCAGATTCTGATTCAGATTCAGATTCAGATTCAGATTCAGATTCAGATTCAGATTCAGATTCAGATTCAGATTCAGATTCAGATTCAGATTCAGATTCAGATTCAGATTCAGATTCAGATTCAGATTCAGATTCAGATTCAGATTCAGATTCAGATTCAGATTCAGATTCAGATTCAGATTCAGATTCAGATTCAGATTCAGATTCAGATTCAGATTCAGATTCAGATTAAGATTCAGATTCAGATTCAGATTCAGATTCAGATTCAGATTCAGATTCAGATTCAGATTCAGATTCAGATTCAGATTCAGATTCAGATTCAGATTCAGATTCAGATTCAGATTCAGATTCAGATTCAGATTCAGATTCAGATTCAGATTCAGATTCAGATTCAGATTCAGATTCAGATTCAGATTCAGATTCAGATTCAGATTCAGATTCAGATTCAGATTCAGATTCAGATTCAGATTCAGATTCAGATTCAGATTCAGATTCAGATTCAGATTCAGATTCAGATTCAGATTCAGATTCAGATTCAGATTCAGATTCAGATTCAGATTCAGATTCAGATTCAGATTCAGATTCAGATTCAGATTCAGATTCAGATTCAGATTCTGATTCAGATTCAGATTCAGATTCAGATTCAGATTCAGTATCAGATTCAGATTCAGATTCAGATTCAGATTCAGATTCAGATTCAGATTCAGATTCAGATTCAGATTCAGATTCAGATTCAGATTCAGATTCAGATTCAGATTCAGATTCAGATTCAGATTCAGATTCAGATTCAGATTCAGATTCACATTCAAATTCAGATTCAGATTCAGATTCAGATTCAGATTCAGATTCAGATTCAGATTCAGATTCAGATTCAGATTCAGATTCAGATTCAGATTCAGATTCAGATTCAGATTCAGATTCAGATTCAGATTCAGATTCAGATTCAGATTCAGATTCAGATTCAGATTCAGATTCAGATTCAGATTCAGATTCTGATTCAGATTCAGATTCAGATTCAGATTCTGATTCAGATTCAGATTCAGATTCAGATTCAGATTCAGATTCAGATTCAGATTCAGATTCAGATTCAGATTCAGATTCAGATTCGGATTCAGATTCAGATTCGTATTCGGATTCAGATTCAGATTCAGATTCAGATTCAGATTCAGATTCAGATTCAGATTCAGATTCAGATTCAGATTCAGATTCAGATTCAGATTCAGATTCAGATTCAGATTCAGATTCAGATTCAGATTCAGATTCAGATTCAGATTCAGATTCAGATTCAGATTCAGATTCAGATTCATTGATTCAGATTCATGATTCATGATTCAGATTCAGATTCAGATTCAGATTCAGATTCAGATTCAGATTCTGATTCAGATTCAGATTCAGATTCAGATTCAGATTCAGATTCAGATTCAGATTCAGATTCTGATTCTGATTCAGATTCAGATTCAGATTCAGATTCAGATTCAGATTCAGATTCAGATTCTGATTCTGATTCAGATCAGATTCAGATTCAGATTCAGATTCAGATTCAGATTCAGATTCGATTCAGATTCTAGATTCAGATTCAGATTCAGATTCAGATTCAGATTCAGATTCAGATTCAGATTCAGATTACAGTATTCAGATTCAGATTTCGATTCCGATTCCGATTCCCCGATTCCGATTTCAGATTTCAGATCAGATTCAGATTCAGATTCAGATTCAGATGTCAGATTCCAGATTCAGGGTAGTTCAGATGCAGATTCAGATTCAAGATACTGATTCTGATTCTGATTCAGATTCAGACTCAGATCAGATTCAGATTCAGATTCAGTATTCAGATTCAGATCAGATTCAGATTCAGATTCAGATTCCAAGATTCAGATTCAGATTCAGATTCAGATTCAGATTCAGATTCATGATTCAGATTCAGATTTTTGTCAGATTTCAGATTCAAATTCCGATTTGATTCAGATTCAGATTCAGATTCAGATTCAGATTTCAGATTCAGATTCAGATTCAGATTCAGGATTCAGATTCAGATTTGATTTCAGGAGTTCAGATTCATGATTCAGATTCAGATTCAGGGTTCAGATCAGATTCAGATTCAGATTCAGATTCAGATTCGATAAGATTCAGATTCAGATTCAGATTCAGATTCAGATTCAGATTCAGATTCAGATTCAGATTCAGATTCAGATTCAGATTCAGATTCAGATTCAGATTCAGATTCAGATTCAGATTCAGAGTCAGATTCAGATTCAGATTCAGATTCAGATTCAGATTCAGATTCAGATTCAGATTCAGATTCAGATTCTGATTCAGATTCAGATTCAGATTCAGATTCAGATTCAGATTAAGATTCAGATTCAGATTCAGATTCAGATTCAGATTCAGATTCAGATTCAGATTCAGATTCAGATTCAGATTCAGATTCAGATTCTGATTCAGATTCAGATTCAGATTCAGATTCAGATTCAGATTCAGATTCAGATTCAGATTCAGATTCAGATTCAGAATCAGATTCAGATTGAGATTCAGATTCAGATTACATGATTCAGATTCGATTAAGATTCAGATTTCAGATTCAGATTCAGGATTCAGATTTTTCAGATTCAGATTTCTCTATTCAGATTCAGGAT
>JAWQFJ010025593.1:90000-92184 GCA_034096865.1 Theodoxus fluviatilis | reverse complement strand
TTCAACCAGGGCCGTTTCTAATCTCCTCGCGTTTACAAGTGCAATTCCACGCAACGGCTGCAAGTTGAAAATCAAGACACAGCATATGTATATACGTACGCACATGTGTTCCAGTAATTGTGCAGGCGTAATTCAACAACGCACGTGCGCTGTCATAAGTACGCGGCACACGTCCATGCACTTATATTCGTGCGTGAGCGTACTCTTGCATTTTTGCAGAACCTCGGACACTCATATCATAACGTACACATACACATGCAAATGCTTATCTATCTACCAACATACCCACAAAGCCACGTGAACGCAAGCGGCTGCGTTCTACGCGTCATGTCCAAAAAGAAAAGAGATTAAAAAGTGTAATGGACTCGTGCAAACCGGAAGCAGGGCACCATGGTTCGCTTCCTCGGTGATATATTTCTGGCGGTATAGTAGGATCGTATTGATAATGATTCCTGAAGAAGTTGTGACCCGACGTCACAAGCCCTACAGCATCTAATTTTCTTTATCCGATAGAATACAACGGTGAGGTTTGTGATACAAAGACCTATAATTATATCGCATAATGTATCATATTATGCACTGATCTTGCAAAAACAGCAACATGCAATTTTCATATGGCAACGTTATTCTCTCACTAGGAGTGTAACATACCGACGGTGGGATTTTCGCATCTGCAAATAAAGTTTTACAAATCATTAATTAACTGACGATGTCAGAACGTCAGGAACAAGGACAGGTACGACTTGTATCTCTGGGCTCGTAATCAAAAGCAGTTGGAAGAAATCACGAATAATATTGAGATATTGGCGTGTGCACAACATAGTCCCTCTCTCTCTCTCTCTCTCTCTCTCTCTCTCTTTCTCTGTCTCAGTCTCTCTCTCTCTCTCTCTCTCTCTCTCTCTCTCTCTCTCTCTCTCTCCGTCCCCCCTCCCATACCCTCACCAATTCCTACAGGTCAGGCTATTCAACTCCAGCGAGTCCGGTGTTGACCAGGGCAGTGCTTCCTGTGTAGGACAGGTGATGGATGATTTCATCGAACAGCAAGCTGACGGAATTCTCCTTAAATGCAACCTGCATAAATCTCTTTGGGATCGAGAAAGGACAGCTTGCAATAACAGTACTTCACGACATGACCCCACCCTTTCCTCCAAAAGGATGGATGGATGGATGGATGGATGGATGGCGTTTTAAGGCCTATCAGCCTTTGTAGGCTATATAAGGCCATGAAGCACGAAAATCACTGGAGCAGTTTAGAGTAAACGCAAAGCCACAATGTCCCTAGTTATTCGCCTCTTACGAATCGCTTAGGGAGACGCGGTGGGTCAATTCTTACCCCGAACCCACAGGGAGGCCAAAAGGAGGGAGCACATCGCGTTGTTCCGCACGCGCATGCGCACTCACGGTGTTTACGAACTTCGTCAGTGCATTGCTGTTTTCTGTTGTGCACATGCGCCGAAGGACTCCGCTTGCGTCGAATTAATGGAATTGGTGAGATCTAAACCAGTGTCACGCGTTGTAGTGGCGGTCAGGATGAGCTAGACTGACAGTGGTGGGGTAAACGCAGCTCACGGTTTTCGATGCACGCACTGAACATTCTGCTACGGCAGAGACATTTCTGGCGGATACTAGAATGCGTATTGGAAACACTAAGCAATGCCATTCAGTCCAAATGTTCATCTTCGAGTTAATGAGGGCAGTGTGAGATCCTATGCTAGTCTGAATACAACACACATTTTGATAGCAGACGTGTGTGGGTGTGTTTGGGTGTGTATGTGTGTATGTGTGTGCGTGCGTACGTGCGCGCGCGTGTGTGTGTGTTTGTGTGTTTGATTGTGTGTTTGTGTATGCGTGTGTGCACGTGCGTATGTGTATGTGTGTGTGTGTGTACGCGTGTGCGTGTGTGTGTATGTGTGTGTATGTGTGTGTGTGCATGTGCATGTGTGTGTTGTGTGTATGTGTGTGGTTGTGTGTATGTGTGTGTATATGTATGTGTATATGTGTGTATGCGTGTGTCTGCATGTGTGTGTATAATTATATGTGTGCGCATTTGCGTACGTGCGTGCGCGTGTGTGTGTGTGTGTGTGCTCATGCGCGCGGGTGTATATGTATCTTCGTTTATGCGTGCATTTTGTTTGATGCCTATTTCAAAGAAACTGTAATAGGTCACACTGGCAAGGTTTGCTT
>JAWQFJ010025593.1:75000-82500 GCA_034096865.1 Theodoxus fluviatilis | reverse complement strand
CTTTCGGGTGCTGGGAGCGGTTCACACTCCAGGAGTAGTGGGAGAGACAAAGGCGAATGTAGTGGATTTTTTATTAACAGACGGCACCCACGCGTGTATGGACTCTCAGACCGTTTTGCACTGTATAATTCCCATCACTGGATGTAGAAGCCAATCCTTCACAACACTGCGTACATCCCTATGCGAGCAGAAAGATATGAGAGGAGAAGAAGCTCAAGATTTTGTTATTCTAGGTAGAGTATGTTTAATCTGGATATTCAAATTAATTTCGGCATCTGAAAGACTGCAAAACAACCTGTCAAAGACCAAACAAAACGGCATTCATTTTGAGTCTGCATGTGTGCCTCATCCACAAAAGTGTTCTGGTATGTAGCGGACGCCGTTTTAAATACTGGCATAGTGAAAATTTCATAACTGTCTGCCTGACTCTCTCTCTCTCTCTCTCTCTCTCTCTCTCTCACTCTCTCTCTCTCTCTCTCTTCTTCACCCCCTTCAATCGGGCTTCCGACCAAAACATTCCTGCCATACTGCATTATCCCACCTGATTGACACCTGGCTGCACGCCATTAACACCTCGAAAGTGATAGGATCTGTCTTCCTAGATTTCAGAAAAGCCTTTGACATGGTACATCACGACATACTATTTGATAAACTGGCTCTTTATTTTCATGGTCACACGACTGTGAAGTTTTTTCAGTCATTCCTGGATAATCGACAACAAAGTGTCCAATTCGATGGGCACGTTTCCAAGTATGGTATTCTAAAAGCCGGTGTCCCACAGGGATCTGTACTAGGCCCCCTTTTATTCTGCTTATTCATAAATGACCTACCCTTGCATATCACAGATAGAAAGGTCTCATGCAACATGTTTGCAGATGATACAACGCTGTCTATCGCGGACAGCTCAACCGAAACTGTGGCAGATAAACTCCAAAAGAGTCTTGATGAAATATGTTGCTGGTGTCTTTCAAATCATATGGTCCTCAACCCATCCAAAACCAAGTATATGGTGATAACCACAAGGCAAAAACCATCAACTACATCCTTTGTCACTCCCACTCTCACTTGATGCAGAGCCGATAGAAAAGGTGAAAGAACACAAAGTGCTTGGGGTGATGATTGACGAACAGTTAGACTGGAATTCACACATAAATCTAATGTGCAAAAAGATTTCAAGAAATCTCTTTCTACTGTCAAAGCTGAGGCACTTTGTAGACACGGAAACCTGCAAAATCTTTTTCAGTGCCCACATCATATCACACATCAATTACGCATCAACATTGTGGGATAACTGTAGTGAAGCTAATTTGAAGAGAGTTAATTCACTTTACAGAAGAGCTTCTAAGCTTATGATCCCAAATAAATCTCTCAGCACTGAAAGGAAAATGGAAATGCTTGACATTTTGCCTCTCCATAAGCATCTGCAACTCAATAAGTGTGTGCTTGTGAAAAAGGTAAAAGATGGCCGAACACCAGAATATCTAACCAAACTATTTGAGCAGTCATCATTCAGAGGTCGTGACAAATTTCTCCTGCCTCAGCCTCGCATTGATTTGTTCAAATCGAGCCTATCTTACTCTGGGGCTGCTCTGTGGAATACACTGCCTGATGACATAAAATGTATCAAATCTTTGCCTATGTTCAAAGATAAAATTCGCATTATTCTCAGGCATCATCCTATGACATAGTTTTCCACGCTTTCATCTGGCGTCTAGACAGTGGAACGGCTAAGTGTGTATTTGTGTATATTGTCCATCCCTCACATATATGCTTACTTCAGGCCACCCCTGCTGAACTATCGAGGGGTTCCGGCTGATTGGGGGTGGGGGAGTAGGGGAGGGAGTGTACACCAAGAGGCTTTGGCCTACATGTATGCTATTTGTTTTTAACATTTGGATGTTTAGAAAATTGTTTTTTATGTATATGTCATTGTAGTTGATTCAAGTTCCATATTTAAATTTTGCTTCTCTGGTACACTATCTACCCATTTTTAGTATGTTTAAGAAATTGTACATGTATAATACTTGCGATAATTATACTGACTCTCTCTCTCTCTCTCTCTCTCTCTCTCTCTCCTCTCTCTCTCTCTCTCTCTCTCTCTCTCTCTCTCTCTCTCTCTCTCTCTCTCTCTCTCTCTCTCTCCTCCCTCCCTCCCTCTCCCCCACCCTCTCTCCCCAACCCACCAACCCTCTTACTCTCATTCTCTCTTCCCTTCCTCCCCCTTTCTCCAGCTCCCCCCCCCCTCTCTCTCTCTCTCTCTCTCTCTCTCTCTCTCTCTCTCTCTCTCTCTCTCTCTCTCTCTCTCTCTCTCTCTCTCACCACATTTGAATATTTTGCCTCAAGGGCTGAATGTAAGAAAGGCACTACTGCCTAATTCACTACCCTTGTAAAATAAAGTTCGTTCGTTCGTTCGTTCGTTCTCTCTCTCTCACTCTGGTCCGCAAAGCCACTAAATTATGAAACGCCCAAATTCTACGACGATAAGCATAAAAAAGGGCACAAGAAAGACAATAAAAGGCATAAAAAACAAACAAAATATCAACCTTAGGTGAATTGCTTTTGTGGTAGGTTTAAAGACCTGGGCCCGTATTCACAACGGCGATTTATCGGCGATTTATGTTAACCCCGATTTATCTCTAAACTCAGACGATTCCAACTGCCTGTTCCGCTCTCCCTTGGCTGGAAACCTAGGATCCTCTGACGAGCGTACCTTATCTAACCGATCAAGATAACGCGGGGCTAGGGGATAAATCGAGTGTTAATTAAAAAGATAAATCGCCGTTGTGAATACGGGCCCTGGGATTCTTTATCACCCAAAACCATCGGACACCGCATATTGCGCCCGTCATGAAATGGCAGCCTTGATAATCGCTTTGCTACCTTACTCAGGACTGGCCACTATGGTGTCTGCGCAAAAACATTGAGACCCAGATATTCCTGGTAATTATCTGGCACAAGGATAGACCCAGAGCTTAGCAAATTAGTTATTTCCATTTATAATTTGCATTGGTCCGTTTTGCTAAACGCATTTAGTCACGATTTGCCTCTGTATATGAAGACAACAATATGATTGGGTGTTGCTAAATCACCTCAATCAAGCCACGAATCAACCACATACCAGACGACATTAGTTAGGAATGGAAACAATAAAATCAGTTTACATCCCTGCGTTGCTGTACGAGAATGTAAAACTAATCCATATTCCGTAACTCTGGACAAGTGTTTGCCTGCTTCAATGCAAGTTTGGATTTTATTCCTCCGCGTGCTTGCGATGACATGACTGCGGTGTGAATATTTACATCTCGTCCGCTATTTCATTACAACATTGGGCAGGAAAATGGCGGAAAGTGCATGCTTTGGCAAGGATGAAATCATCAACACTGTTTATGCGTGATAATGGACGAATCGGATATGCCAGCGAGAAAAAAAATGGACTAATGTCTCCATCTATGCAGTCTCAAATGCGAAGACACAGCGTGATAGAACATCAAGACCGTACTTGAATTTCACAGCAACGACGATGCACAAACGTTAATTGTCCTCCTGGCTGCCTCACAGCCATATGAGGCCTTTATTGTAAAAAGTAACGCCTTATTCTACAAGGGTGTCTCATGCGTGCATGTACGTGTCCGTAGTTATGATTCATTCTACATGACATCTATCGTACCGAGTGACTTTTATGTGCACCCGTTGCATATAATTTCAATGTCATCCGTCTGCAGCACTGCTCATCCTCAGGTGAGTCACAAGATTACACCGCCCTCGCAATGCGTCAGGTGAGCCCCCTTGCCAACGGTTTGTTTTGATTAGCAACTGAAATGCCGATCGCACCGAATGAAGCCGCAATTTTGGGTGTGAAATCTTTACGGGTATTAGGAATTCCAAGTCTGCCTCATTGTGTGAGCGTGACAGCCCATCAGACGTTCGCGCAGAGAGCGCCGCTCCACTGGAGAGTGAACGTGACTTTTCAAATGCCATCGGCACCCACGCTGGTGACGAAGCAGATCTGACCGTAATGAGTTGAAGTCCCTCTGCTCAAAGTCTTCGTGTTCCGCTGCCATTACCCAGTCTCATCGTTGAGAGGCGTACAGTGATAACCCATACCAACGAAATGATCCATGGCCTTTTCCAAAACCTTGCTGCATCCTTACCTTTACCAGAGCCTACGGGCATGGATGCATTAAGCTGAGGACGTTATTAAACATTACATGAAGGCCGCTGCGTCCAGGAGAGGAAAATCGATAAGAATGCACTCGTTCGATCTGTGATTAATTGTTTGTGCCACGGTCTTTTGAAGTATACTTTTCATAGAACAGCTGTTGCAAGCCGAATTATAAGATGCTCAAGACAAGCACAGCAACGATAACTTTTGGATGTGGATGGCGTATTTCAGAGACAACTCGCAGCAAAATGATTCATTTGCGAGAGTTTCAGAATCAAAGGTGATTGCCGGCTGTGATCGTTTAGCACGATGGTTTCAGCAACAGTTGACCGGGTCGCTGAGCTGCGGCTTTTGTTTGAAAAAGATTCCTTCTTACAAAATAATACGCGCTTGACAGGGAAAAGCTTCAAATGATATGTACCACCGGCAGTGCCCCTCTCGAACAGAACAAAGGTTCGGACGTCGTCCTTCCTGCAGAGTCTAGGATTCGTCAGGAGGAAGTTGTTCTCTTCTGGTCCTCGATGACCTGATCCTTGTAGTCATGATTCAGAGAGGCACCGGCCTTTAGTAGCCTGTCTAAACTGTCTTCCTTAATCGAAACTTACCATGTATTCTAGGTGGCTGTGGAGCGTTGGTTGAAGACTTTCGTCATCGGAGAGCAAAAGGACGTGTGACTTTCAAATGGTCTCAGGAATAGCATGTCTAGATTGGTTTCAAAGTTCTGCATTGGGAGGGTCAAGTCTAGCTGATGGCTGCCGTGCTGGCTAAGCAACAACACGAAATGATGGAGAGGTTTACTCACAAATGCAGAGTTGTCCTTTTTCACAAAAGCATCTGACATCTCTTCTTAATGGAAACGGTATCTTTAACACCATCGCATGAGGATCACCATATGTTTGCACACAGACACGATGCAAATTACAGAAGCATGCAAAACTTTTCATCAGGTTGGTTTTTGCATACAAAAAATTTAAAGCGCCAACTGGACTCCGAAATACGCCTACTCAGGAACATACTCACGAACACAAGCATGCGCTCGCGTACACACACACACGCACACATGGGCACGCGCGCACATACACCCATATTTACACACGCGCGTGCGCGCGCGCACGCACACACACACACTCACAAACATGCGTGCGCGCTGTAACTTATTCATTCACTCACACACTCACATACACACACGCGCGCGCGCTCGCGCACAGAGAGAGAGAGAGAGAGAGAGAGAGAGAGAGAGAGAGAGAGAGAGAGAGAGAGAGAGAGAGAGAGAGAGAGAGAGAGAGAGAGAACGAATGGTTTATTTGTTAAGCCACGGGCCAATCACAACTTACAAAATTGAATTATCTGCAGCAGCAATCTTTACATCATCTTGTCTTTGCTTAAATGCATAGTAAATAAACATAGCCAATGAACGTATTGTAATGAAGTCCTCTGTGGACTTTAAGGTCCCCAGTTCTTCTCTTGTGTACCTGTTACTGAGCATTGAGGCATATCTCTGTCTCAAGTCTTCATACACAGGAGAAAGTGCACTTCACATTCAACTTCTTCTCTGCAAGCAGGGCATATATATAATTTATCTGAACCATCGTTGTAATATCTAAGTTTATGGATTTACAGTTCACAAAATCCTGCCCGGAAGCTGATGAAGACGTCTCTAAAGGGCTTTTTGTCTAGAACAAACAAATACTTTTCTTTCATCCAAATAGATTTGAATATCCTATAAAATGTGTATATATCACTATTTTCCAAGACCATGGTCCACTCAGCTTTAAAGTCTAAAATCATACGTCTTTTTAGTTCTCTAATGAAAGCACGCTCATTTGTTACATTTTGGTTTTCCAATACTTGTCCAAAATCATATTTGTACAGTAAATCTTTAATTTTACATGCCCTACATCCTTTATTGTTAGAATTCAACATCATACTGTACACTATGTTCGGGTAGCGTACATTTTCCATTCTCAGTACTTTTAACCTGTATCTAATTGAGCGGATTATTTCATTTATACGACGTGGATACCGTCCAGTTTCACCATAAACGATTTTGCTTGGTGCAATAACAGGTAGGTTTTTAAATCTCTTTAATGTCTCTAAATTGACAGATTCAATGAGGGAACCGTCGTAAATATCCCATATTTCAGAGGAATACAGCAATATGCTAGCAACCTGGGAGTCAAACATTTTGAAAAATGCATCGGGTGGTAAACATAGCAACTTCCTGACACATTTAATAACGATCTCTAAAAAGTAGTCACCTAAGGACCATCTTTCGTGTTGGACCAAATGTCCACCATTCCTAAACACCATTACTTTAGTTTTTTCTTTATTTACCTTCAGGCCAAGTGCATCTGCTCCTTTAATAAGCGAATTAATCTGGTTCTGTAACCCAACAGCTGTATCGGATACAAGCACTATATCATCAGCAAACAGTAACGAATACACAATAGTGTTACCAGGCATAAGTTGGATGCCGTGTTTTCCATCTCTGCTTACAATTTTAGCAACGTAGTTGACCATCAAGGAAAACAATTATCGGGCTCATCTTGCAGCCCTGCTTCAATCCCGAGTGGCACTCGAACAGATCAGAATAGCAGCCATTGCATCTAATTCTACATACCACTTTTGAATATATTGACTGCAGCATTTTCAACATTCTTCCTGTGACACCGTACATCTGAAGGATTTTCCAGAGAGCCGACTTGTTTACCGTGTCGAAGGCTTTTTTGAAATCGACAAAGGCTGCGTACACCTTCCGTCGTCTTGACAAGTTACGGTGTATGATAGAATGCAACACAAATATGTTGTCTACCGTAGAATAGCCCCTCCGGAACCCAGCCTGTTCTTCAACAATTAAGTTGTTGTCCTCCGCCCAAGCATGCAGTCTATTGGTAAGTATTGACGTGAAGACTTTACTCAAGATACTGGTAAGACAAATACCCCTGTAGTTGTCAGCAGGCACCTGGGGATCACCTTTCTTGAATATTGGTATTATATCTGAGCTTCTCCACGGATTCGGGAAGTAAGCCTTCGTGAACATTGAATTTAGTAACGATGTGAAAAAGTCTAACATAGTGTGTGGCATACATTTGATCATTTCAGCCGTAATTTCGTCTCCTCCTGCTGCTTTACCCAATTTCAACCTAGTAATGGCCTGAATGACTTCCTCACGTGTAATACCAGCATCTAAGGAGCCCGTTTTATCGTGGACTTTAATAATTAAGGTATCATATATTGCACTCAATGAGAGAGAGAGAGAGAGAGAGAGAGAGAGGGAGGGAGGGAGGGAGGGAGAGAGAGAGAGAGAGAGAGAGAGAGAGAGAGAGAGAGAGATCCTT
>JAWQFJ010025593.1:52500-72500 GCA_034096865.1 Theodoxus fluviatilis | reverse complement strand
TTCTGGTGCTTGTTAGCCTCGGGCTAAATGGGCAGATGGAGTGATCTGCCCTTGATTCGCTCTTTTGCTTTGTGGATTTTTCTGTTGGGGGGCCACGGCTTTGTGATTACGTACAGAGGGAACATCGGAAGCGGTTTTTCCAAGCAGTTACACATCGATCGACCAGAGCTGCCCACCCACTGCGAACAGAGGAACCTCTCTGGCCTTCGTCACACTCTCTATTTATGTAAGGCGATCCCTTCATCACGCAAAGGGTAAATTCTGCAGTGTTTGCACAAGATCTAGTGTGAAAGAAAATAAAGGCTACATCGTTGATTAGAAGTCAACTGATTATAAACGGACAAATTTCACAACCCGCCGGATTCCTTCCGAACAAGAATTTGATTACTCGCACCAAAATGTCAATTTTCACTGGTAAAAGTTTAAGGATTTTCTGCATTGTGGCTCTCTAGTGGCGTGTATTCAGGTGTTGCTGGTGCGAGAGAGTTGACTGATTTCTGCGGTTATGATTCTTACTGTGTTTTAAGTAACCTTTTACTCCATTACAGACTATTTCATTAATCACAATTCCAACGCTCCAAAGCCACTGCTCATTGAAGACTTTCACTACGAAAAGGATGTTTCAGATTTTCAGCTCCTGCAGTCCTGTGATTCAGCATTGTTTTTGTTGCTTGTATACAGTTCTCTGACTGCATCTCTCAACAGTATGATAGACCAGGTACAAACTATCAGACACTTTAGACGGTGCACTACCTCGAAGAAAAGATCGATACTGATGATTTGTCACCAGGTGATTGATTGCCCTACACCTCACGGTTGATGACCAAATTGAGTGTTCGTTAGATCGATCTACTGAATTGGACACACAGTCTGTTGACCGTGATCTAATTTGTCTCGAACAGCTGACAGGCTGCCGTTTATGGAAATGATCAGTGAACTGGTATGTTTTGTGTGGATGAACTGACAGTCCGTAATAAATAAGCTTTTCGTTTATCATTAATAGTCTACCAATTTCGGCCAATGAAGTGGCAAATCAACTCAAAAACCTTGTAAGACGTGGATAAAGGTTCCTGAATTCGTTGACAAGGACGGTTTAAACTACAACACTTAGTGTCCACTTCGTGCTCCGAAACGAAAATCTGATATTTAAATAGCAGTTCAGGAATTTTGCATGGATGGTTCTTGCTTACGCGTTGCCTCTTTCCAGTCTTTAGTTGTCATTCCTTCCGCATTAGCATGATTATCTTCCTACACTATATATTTTTTTTTAAGACAAGCAAGGTCAAGTGTAGGTTTCTGTGAATCCTCGCAGTATTTCACGCGAAATGAAGGTCAAGGAAAATAGAATACATTATCTAATAATGATTTATTGCGCCTCAAGACGAGTGACAGGTTATTTCGTGTTCAAAGCAGGGAGCAAATGACAGCTGGCTTATAAAGATAAAAATCAAGAGACAAACACGGTGAGAGAACTGATAATCCTGCAAAGAGGTCGAATAGTTGCGATGCTCATTTTGCCCGCTCCTCGTGGGAAGAGCAACAGTGGTTTAAAAAAAGAAAGGAAGGAAAGCGCCACAACATTAAAAACTTGACGAATAAATTCGTCTCTCATGAAACTCAAAATATTTTCATAATGACACAACAAAGGTAAAGGTAAAGGCGTGGTTTTGTATAGCGACTTACACCCTTGTCGGGGTCTCAAACCGCTTTACACTTTACCCCCTGATCACTGGGCATCTTGATCAATCCTCACTGGTTCCTCACAACAATCATAGTGACAGACATTTAAGACGTGCACAGTCAGGTACCAGCACCAACTCCGCTCCCTGGGGAGTATTCCAACCCGATGATGGCGCTTGGCCGCATACAAGGGTTAATCGCACTACGTTTTTGCCAACATTGCCCTCACAGGTACCCGGTTTTACTCCTGGGTGGGGGAGAAGCAATGCGAGTTAAGCATCTTGCTCAAGGATGCAACTCTGGGAACCGCGCAGCTTCGAACGCCGTACCCACTGACCGCAAGCGACTGTAGGTCCAGCGCGCTAACCACTCGACCACAGATCCACGAAAGTTTACAGCCTGGGTTTGTAGTGTTCAGGAAATACAAGTAAATTCGGAGTTATGATAAAAGGCAATACTGGTCTAGTACGATCATGTTTGCATTTTTTTTGCGGAAGGAGATTATTTTTGCTAAAGTAAATCTCTTTATCATGCTTCAAGAATTCAGAAGAAGACCACAAAATGCAAATGTTCTAGTGTTATCCAGACCAAAAAGTTATTCTCAGTTAGATTTCATCGTTGAACTGATAAAAGAATCAGCACGTCACTGAAATCTCGTGGCGCAGTAACTCTTTCATTGACCGTGGTCTGAATGTAAAATAACAGTTATTATTTGATGTCTACCTTAATAGATCCAGAATATCCCATTCTCATGTGATGATGCCTAAGACTGTGTAATACATCAAACAAGACCATGCCAAAAGCAAGGATAGTCTGTCTAGAAGTTAATGTTGAACGACAATATAAATAAAAAAATAAATCCATCTCTGTGTAGGAATAATCAGTAATGCGAATCAAGAAATCTTTTCAAAGCTTAGCAGAGAAGTTATTCCAACGTCAGTTCACGGTGCTGATCAAGAAGGCTGGAGGAAATGTAGCTTGAAGGCAAAGGGATGTCCAGAATTATCTCTCCTCTACCCCGCAGGTACACAGAAACGGAGTGTCCAAAACAGCGAATGGGCCGGTCAGTCCGTCAAAGAACTGGGGTCTTCTTTACACTCGAGTCACGCCTCACAGTGACAGTCAGCATCGGCAAAGCGTGGGCCCAGGAAGATGTCGAGGTAGTGACTCCCTGATTCTGCCTCCACAGACATGGCGGAAATTTGAAGGGTTTTGGACTGCCTATGGGAAGCCATCAGTCATCATTGTCGAAATGAGACGCGACAGTAAGCAACAATAATCATCTTTGAACATGAGCTGCTGCTCGACATAATACCTCTGCCAGACGACGTCGCTGGCAGTTTAAGTGTGGAGAGAGCGTGTAGGCTGTGCTCAGGTGGAGAATAGCAAGCACTCATCCCTCTCAAGATAAAAAGCACAAAGTCTACTTCTCTGTGGCAAGAAATGGAGTGGGTTGATTGTGTGTGTGTGTGTGTGTGTGTGTGTGTGTGTGTGTGTGTGTGTGTGTGTGTGTGTGCTCTTTACATTGTTTTCATGTCAGTGCACACAATGACCGAACATAACACTTAAACATTGTGTTTATATATATATATATATATATATATATATATATATATATATATATATATATATATATATATATATATATATATGTGTGTGTGTGTGTGTGTGTGTGTGTGTGTGTGTGTGTGTAGACAACAGGAACTGATTCGTCATCGTTGTTCGTACAAATGAACTGGAGAGAGTACTTTGAAATTTCTCGGTTGTGAATGATAACCGTACTTCAACGGAATATATCGTTGCAAATATAATCAAATGCAGTTCTCTTGTTGATAATCATCCGTGCCTTGTACACTATGGTCATCAAAATATTCGTAATTATTACTATCCTAGATTGCTGGGGGAGAATTGTGCCTCAAAACTCGTGCGACGAGAGACATTGCAATACCAGGAAGAGGCAGTGCCTTCCTCTTTCATCTTCTACTTCGCTTTTGCACTCATCAGCAATTTCTTCAGAACATTCTTGTACTGATGACGTTGCACTGAGTGGAGCAAAAACGCACCCACCAGCATGGCTGACCTGGCCGCTAGGGAAGCAGCATTCCTTGCTTTGTTTTACTTCCAGGCGCAGTGAGTGGATGGCTCGAAACTTTCGAAGCAGTGTGCAGTTCCTTTGGCTGACGGCCGTGACGTCGACGTCTTCAGGCGCTAAATGACAATTTGCACTCGGCTTTTGACTCAGAAAGAGGGAAGAATGTCAAGACGATGTCATTACACAGTGATGGTTTTAAACATATTTAGTTTTTCAATGTTGTTCATGAAGTTGTGTGTGTGTGTGTGTGTGCGCGCGCGCGCGCGCGTGTGTGTGTGTGTGTGTGTGTGTGTGAGATATATATATATATATATATATATATATATAGAGAGAGAGAGAGAGAGAGGGAGGGAGGGAGGGAGAGAGAGATAGAGAGAGAGAGAGAGAGAGAGAGAGAGAGGGGGGGGGAGGGAGGGAGGGAGGGAGGGAGGGAGGGAGAGAGAGAGAGAGAGAGAGAGAGAGAGAGAGAGAGAGAGAGAGAGAGAGAGAGAGAGAGAGAGAGAGGTGTAACACTATTCATCTCGAAGCAGCAGACATACGCTTACCATTCCGTTTAGATCTAGGGCAAAGAACCCAATATTTTCAAGATAGAGGAACCATGCTTCTTCATCGAGAGATTTTACGACTAGCAGATTCCTGTTTTGCTGAAAACTTGATTTTGGAAAGGAAACTGGAAAGTTCATAGCGATAACCCATCACCTCAAAGGTGCTCGTCCTTGAATTTTTCATCAAAGCATCTCGACATTTCCGAGCATGAAAGAAATGATGACAAGATGGTTTCAAAGAAAAGTTGCTTTTTTCCTTTAATGAAAGCTCAGCGAGTCCCCAAGCTTCTTCTGTCATGACATGATTGTCAGAGTCTGAAGCGAGAGTCTGTGTAAAAAGAGATGTCCTATTAGGGCTGAGCGAAGAGAAAAAAAGACATTTGCAAGACATTTCAGGAAGCCAAGTTTTACTTCCCTGCGATGGCATTTCAGTTTCAAGCCAGTCCAAGTAACGAAATGAGCTCTTCAGTGCAATATCACTCCCTGCAGAGGAACTCCAAAAGACAACAGCCACGCTCTGACAACGCAATGCTTACGTTCATCACTCTCGGGTGCCTCTTTCCACGGAAGATTTCAATGCATTGATTGAAATAGAAAGCAGATTAAATAGACGCAGATTTGAATGACATGCACATTAGCCTTGAAGAATCTCCTCTTCTTCTTTTTGAATGAAAATATTATAATAGTTAGTCGTTCGCGCACCTTCCAGAGAAGACAACTTTTTATAGAGTAAATAATTTTATTTTTTTACAGTAATGTAAAGCTCAGGAAAGCTATTACATAAAAAAGTGCACTGATGACGTGCGCGCGCGCGCGCGTGTGTGTGTGTGTGTGTGCCTATGTGTGTGTATGTGCGTGTCGTGTATGTGTGTGTGTGTGTGTGTGTGTGTGTGTGTGTGCCTTTGTGTGTGTGTGTGTGTGTGTGTGTGTGTGTGCTTGGAAGATACTTTTGTTTACTTGTCTAGCAGGTGCCTTGAAGATTTCTGTACATGTAAAAAGGGTTAATGGCCAGGGCGCTAAGGGCATTCGGCAACAAACGTGATCTCGTTTCTCGCAATTCAAGTGCAGTAGCGACAGCTCTTTCGATAGGAAGTCTCAGGCAGCGGGTCCTAGATTTCCCCCGTTTAAGGCCACGCTCCGATCAGGTGCAACAGATGTTCTACTTTAGGTGCGTGCACTGCAGGCCCGTTATGTCTCTGCACCGTGTGTCTGGTTCAGTCAAGGTCTCTCCTCTCTACTCGGTTTTTTATCGCTTGTTCGATACATCGCACTGTACGTGTATTTTTCATTATGTCAGATGGGGTCAAAAATCACTGATACTGTAACACAGCGTGATCCTTTACTGTGTATTTATCTGCCTGCCTCTCCATTTAACGCTTCGTAATTTGAGAGACTACCCCTCATTGACGAAAGTACTTACGACGTTATGTGCAAACTGAGGTTTCCTTCGCAAGAAAGTGTACGACATAAACTATGTTGCTGACGATAGTTTTGAGGATTTTTCACTTATGTTAAAATCTGTGAATTTTGCGCTTTTATGAGGTTGCAATGCGCGTGTCAAGCATGGATTTACAAACTCTGATCTCTCTCTCTCTCTCTCTCTCTCTCTCTCTCTCTCTCTATTCCAGGACGTGATAACTTTGGTTCTTTCTTATCCCTTTCCACACCAGGGAGCCGTGAACTTAGGCGTCCAGATGCCGTGAAATACCTATGTAATTGATTGAGTCATGTGTGCTCAGTCTAAACTATGGGCTGCAGGAGACGTTCTGCAGCTCTGCTCACCAGGACACACGGGGGGTCGCGGACGTTGGACAGGGGCCCAAACTGACCTACACCGGATTGCAGACAGCGCCCCCGAGTGCCGGACATGGCGCATTATCTCCCTTGACGCTCGTTTGACGTGAAAGCTAGGTAACGCGACGATAGCCACTTGATCCCACTTGAGATGTGATTGGTTTCTTTATCTTATCGTCGAGGAGTGATTGGCTACTTGATGCTAATCATTCCGAGCAGAATATTATAGGATCTGCTTCATGTTTGTGGATAGGGCTAGTCGGGATATCAGGAGACTTAGTGGGGAACAGACAGGCCTCCCATCGGCAGCACCTGCACAGCCCTCTTATCGTAAACAAGCGTCACCTAGCGGCTAGCTCTAGACGGGGATGCGGTGGTTGCGTCCCCTGATTGCAAATGGCGCCGAACTGCATTCGGGAACAAAATAGCCACAAGCGCGTTATACTGTTAGGTTGCAAAGGCAAGACAAGCAGTTTGCCAGGATTCGCTTGTTCATCTGTTCCTAACGGGAATTAGAAACAGGTGCAGTAGGTGGAATTTAATTAAACCAAATCGATTCACAAAAAAGCAACAATGGACATATTTAAAAACAGAAGTCCAGGGATAGATTCTCTCGAGCACTCTTTCTCTACCGTCACGCCGTACAGTCACCAGCTATGTACACGTATCAAGTGAACTTTGATCTGAGCCACATAGGAAAGCAGCGATTCTGTATTTTTAATGACATTAATTGCCAATGAAAAAAAAGCTTTCTCCAAGGCGATGGTAACCTGTGATGTTAGTGCACACTTCTTTAACCGCCTTCACATGTACATGTATATTTGGCTACAACAGCCGCCATGTTTCCTGGGGAGTCGTAATTCTGAAGAAAAAATCTGCTAGTAAAAGAATTCATTTTAGCAGTTGACAGTGCATCAGTTCAGTAAGCGAATGCTAAATTACTGCGACAATTATCTGCCGTCATATCGATATTGGACGCACCAAAAAAAGGCTCTGTACAAAGTCACGCTTTCTGCACAAATAAACCGATGACAGCAGGATGTGCACTGATATTCAAGATGCGTCTCTTCCTTCAGTGCAAGCGGTGTAGTCAAACAGACGCGTGGATCATATTCTCAATATATGGACTAACAGAGATCCGCGGTGGTCATCTCTGGGACGTGAACAAACTTAATGAGGCGGGGAGGATCAGCAGAGTGTTATGGGTTTATGGAAAGAGATCGCTTCGCACCGCGTCAAGTTCCAGGTAATGCCGCGCTAATCGATAAAGCGTGAAGCTGTCTTGTGCGTCCTTGATGTCCCCCACCGTTTCCATTGCATGAATACTTCATGAGTGGGAATCGCACTTGATAGGGACGGATGAGACTCGCCCAGCTATTAATATGATTTATTGAAGAGATAATACGTTCGCCTCCGAAATTAAAAGATGAAACGGCATGTGCTTACCGCAGTATGATGATAAACGGTTGTGTTTGTGGGGTTTTTTTCTCTCCTAGGTGTGATGACATTTAGTGCATAACTTCGCGACTAACGATCGAGGTTTGGACAAAACAAATGAGAACATGCATGAGAAACAAGGCTAAAGTCTGCAAAACAGTTTTTGTGCAGAGGCTGAGAAAAGTCATCAGCGCATTCTGTTACATAATTACTTTACTGAAATTTACATTAATGTTAAACAAAAAACCTTGAACATATCATCGATGAATATGTCGTTTTCTGTGAAATATTCCTGAATGAATAGATCATATTCTAACTGAAAATCTTATTTTTGTCATTTTCCGACTTCAGTCTTGCTTCCTCCTGTACAGTCACAAATGCTTTAAGTTTAGTTATTTCGTGGCTATAGCTGCACTTGTGAAGTCCCAGTGACAGAAACAAAAATAAATTGATAACGCAACACTTGGGAAGACACTATGCAAAAGCTACTGAAAGGCTGCACTGGATGTAATACATTTTCTTTGGGTGAATCGTTCAGAGTATCATCACAATGCAAATGAACTGACTCGCAAATTCTTTCCTCAATTTTCTCCTTTGAACGGTTATGAACCAAAGTATTCTACTGCAAGCACTCGACCCGAAATGAAAGAATGAAAGAAAAAACCTTGAATCTCCAAGATTACCACTGGTTTTATGTTTGCAGTGTACCATGCGCTGACTTTGCTTTCTAAAGAAAGTGCTGGAAGGTTTTTGAAGCATCCTCTGTGACATGCAATGATTGAAGCATTCTTTCTGATTTCTAAATTACATGGGAGTGGCACAAATAACCAATCAGCATCAAGGAATAAGCCACCCACCCACAGTAACGTGGAAACAAAGTAGAGTAGGTAGGTGGGTCTGACCTTTTTTCTTTTTTTAAATAGAAGAGGCTATACTGAACATCAATAAAAACGTATCTTTTGCTGAAACCCCCTTATTAAAAATGATCAAAATCGTGAATTGCCCGGGTGTTCATAGGGAAGGGAAGATGGGACAGCAAGCAGTTTGTTATTTACACTCGATATATTTCTCTCTTTTTTTCTTTTGTACGATCGGGAAAATGTTTCGGGTCAGCATCAAAAAAGGGTCAGTCGGGTTACCGTAATCACAGCTATTTGTCTTCTCTAACCACCAGGGCGGAATGTTGAGAAAAGGGATGAGTTTGAGACAACAAATTGCAGAAAAAGCAAGATATGAATACGTCGTAAAAACGTGACACTGTGGCTGCATCGGCTGTAAATACATCGCGCTGACGTCCTCTTCTGTAGGGATGAAGTGCTGAACAATACAGTTCCAAGGTTGTGTCAACCATGATGGGTAAAGGGAAAGTAAATCCTGATGCTAAGTTCGACTAATTGTATTCCTTTTTGGTGTATGTTTAGCCCTGAACAGGGCTTTTGCTAACGGCGTACGCTCTCGAGCGCTCGTCAGGCGTATGCTCCCTGGTTGGAGCGGTCGTGCCTAGCTGGACTGGCTGCTGTAGCAAGTCTGTGGCCAGCGCTGCGCTGCAGCAAGTCTGTAACCCTTTTTAGGGTTAACAAACACCAAGAAAGAATACAATTAGTCGGAATTGGTGTCAGGATTCATTTTCCCTCAGTATCAGTCCGACCCCGGCAAACCACTCCCTTTCATTATGATGGGCGAACACACATGGTAAACTGTATAAATTAGCCCCAAAACCTCGTAGAATGGGGTTGCTCTCAATAAGCAGTCACGAAGACTGTCATACACTGACATAGATTTTCATCAGAACATGTACATGATGTGCACATCAGGTTGGTTGTTCCCAATCCCAACTTGACGGCCATGTGCGCGGCTTGCAGCGTGAGTGGCTAGAGGTCAAAACCCCTGAGAATAGACGTCTCTACTTGGAAGTTATGAATCCCGAAAGTCATCTACCGAGAACGTCGATAAGCGTAAGTCTGGACTGGCAAACAATAGCAATAACAAAGCTGGTTGGAAGCTGTGTTTATAGGAGCACGAAATGATACGCGATGCAAGGAATCAAGTCAGGTAAGTAATATATAGCGCATTATCGGGTTTCTTTAGGAATGGCAAGAGCAGAACTAGTTCTAATTGAGCTATTCCAGCATTAGTTCCTCATTGACTGAGGTTGGTTAAAACAATTGATTGTCGGAAAATTGACTTTGTTAATCCACAGTCCCTTCCACCATCCTGTTAATCTCGTATTCTGCATGACCATTTGTAGAAGTTTGTTGAGCAACATGCTATTAAAAGAGCAGGCATTGTCTTTGGAAATAAATACAAAAATGGCGGAATTTTGCGCAAGAGTTGGCAAAACTTTGCACCTCCTCAGACCATTAAGGTCTGGTAGCGCCTGTGCCATGTGTGCTAAATGGAACGCCTTTGACTGTAAGAAATTGTCTCTGAGCTCCTTCCCTCACGTCTGACCCCAATAACCACTCGAACGTTCTCTGTCTATTGCCTTGTCTCCATCTCATTCCTGTGGGTCCCCAGATACGGCAAGTGAAGAAAACAGATCTGGTAGCACTGTCCTGCATGAAAGCTATCTCAGACCCCCATTCTCCTTATCACCGCAAACAGAGACATCCGTCCTACACGTCATGGACTGCCATAGCGCCACGATACTGGTGCCGCTGTCGCCGCTTCAAAAACCATGCGGTCGCCGCTATAACGATCTGCGGTTTCGACAAATGCTTGCAGCTTTCAACTCCCGGGTTTTAGCAGGAAGGGGAGAGGAGAGAGAATGGCGACAGGTCGTGGGTAAGGGGATGGGTGAACGCGTTCTCCCTCATCGACCGAGATAGCCGTGGAGGTGAGAACGTGAGAGGTAGCACGGTTTCGTCCCGCAGGTCTCACGCGGGATTAATTTAAAAGGGGTAAGGTCTGCATGGACTGTCCAACTGCCGGGACTGACTGACACCGTCTGACACTCAGAACAGTGTGGGTCATGCGCCAGGCAGCAACAGCTGGTCATGGAGAAATACACAGCCACGAGGGGGTGAGAGGAGGAAAAGGGGCAGGAGAAGGAGCAGCAGCGGAATCCGAAGGAGCGGTAAAAAGAAAAGAAAAAGAGGAGCAGTAAGGGTAGGGGGCATCAAGAAACGGATGCGGTAGAGAAGCAAGAGGAGGAGGGGGAAAGCAAAGCAGCAGAAGGTCGAGGAGAAGGAGAAGGAGAAGAAGAGGAGCTGAAGGAAATGAAAAACAGGAAGAGCAGCTGAACGATAAGGAGCAAGAGGAGTGGAAGAAGAAAAATAAACTATAGAAGAGAAATGGAGGAGCTGAAGGAGGTGAAGAACGAGGAGGAGGAAGAGGAGTAGAAGAAGCTACAGCAGCGGCAGCTGAGAAGAACGAACTAGATATACAAAGGCAGAAACAACCCGCGAGAAAGATGCAGGGCAGGAAGGCAGAAAGAGAAAGAAAATGAGCTGAAGAAGAAGGAGCAGGTGGAGGAGGAGCATGAAACAGGCAGAGATGGAGCATGAGAAACTAAAAGAGACAAGGAAGAGAAGGGAGAACAGAGAGCAGACGTGAGAAGAAAGCAAAGGGAGACAGAAGGGAGAAGCATGTAGGGTAAATAGGAATGGATGGAGTCAAGAGGAGTGGGCACAAAAAAGGAAGAAAGGAGAAGAGGAAAGGGGGAAAGTAAAATACATCAAGGCCTGTGACGAAGGGTTGAGAGAGAGGGGGGGGAAACGCGCAATATTTTTTTCTTTATCCAAAGAAACAGAAAAATGGGAAACCTTTCCTTTTGCGGTTAGTTTCTCCCACTGAGTTCTGATAGAACTCTTAATGTAATTATGCCCTTTGTGACGTTCAACTATGCTAGTTACGTGTTTGTCAGAAAATGGTATTGCAGTTGCACAAGTACGATGACAACGAATTCCCATTGTTTGAAAATATAGAGTAATTCAGCATAATGTAAAGAACGTTAGGTAGTATCTACTTTCCGAAACGGTATTGTTCTTAATGTGTATGACATTCGTCATTCATTTGAAACCCAGATAAGCAACGGTGCAATAAAATGAGCACGCATGTGAATGTTATGGTGAATGTTTCGTAACGTGCAGAACTTCTTTACGTCAAAATTATCCTTATGAAAAGTATGATTACTTTTAGACATAAGATGTAATACATTTTCTTTGAAAGTATCAGATGAAATGTCACGCAATCGTAAGAACGCATCAATTATCACGTGGACGACGGATAGATTATTGAAGGCTCTACGGTATCGTATGCGGTACTTATATAATATATATATATGACTTACTCTCTGCGACTGTGCGATTGCCTGTTATCATCTCTCGTCGCGTCGTAAAACCGGTAGTCCGTGTGTCTATATGTGTGTCATTCAGCGGGCTCTGTGTTCAAAATGTGTGTCTGTGTCTCCGTCTTCTTGGCTGCATGTCTGTCTGCCTCTCTCTATCTCTCTCTCTCTCTCTATATATATATATATATATATATATATATATATCTGTCTCTCTCTCTCTATCTCTATCTCTATCTATCTGTCTCTCTCTGTCTCTCTCTCTCTCTCACGCACACACACACACACACACACACACGCACACACACACACGCACGCACACACACACACGCACGCACACACACATACACATGCACACTTTCTGGTCGAGACTTGAGGGTATAAGTCTCCTTCACAGAAATATAATCCAATGCCTTTGATTAATAAGGCCAACGCACATTATGCAACAGAAACAGTTTTTGGATCATGATACACACGGTTACTCGTGTGCGAGCAGATGTTTCGGTGGACTTCTGAGTCCCCAGAAATGATTTAACGGTTTTGGACAGATTATAATTATTCTCCCAGTATTTCAAGTGAAATTCTCCTGCTTGTCAGCCAATACAAACGTTCCTTGTCTTCAACCGTCGCTCTTACCCGCACACGAGTCAACGATGTCTGCCATTTTTTCTTTGGTTCGAAAGTAGAACGCTCGTTTGTAGAATGACTGACATACATACAAAGAAATCATAACCACGAAAAAGTACTGATTTATCACAACTGTATGTAGAACACATCAATAGTTCATTGAAATCGCCACATTATTCAAATCGAGGTGTGCGTCGCAGTCCGCGATGCGAGTCGACTCGGGTTACTGGCAGAGATATGTGATACTAGATGGCTTATCATGTAGATAAGAGGTTCGAGGAGTTTCATCGTGCGTGAACACCAACAAATATAAGAGAAATAGAAAATACGTTGGTTTGTTACTCTGTGTATGACGGCCTCTAACAGAAAGAATAGGACCTTCCATATTACGATAATGAAGAAAGCCAACTTTTCAGGACATTAGGGAATCATAGAGCGTCCTTCAGGAATTCCGGTTCAGAATAATCTGATATGTAATGAGGGTGCGCGCGCATCACGCATCACGATCACGATGTTTGGAATCGAATTGGGTCACATTTCACAAAATAGCCGTCTGACGATTAAATAACCATACATTTAGCATCAGACTTTCCATTTACCCATAAAATAAGGCAAGCAACGCTTAACTTGATGTTTTGATTAACTAGTAAGGAAAATCGAGCAATTTAAAACGTGAAGCGAGACATATTTTGGGTCGCCGTAGTCGAAGCAGTTGGTCGACTAAACTACGCCTGAAATGTTTACTGTTTGTCAGTCAAGCCATTTAATTTTACAAATCAGCAGTTGAAACGACATGGTATCATTTTCTTGTGATTACAGTAACGTTAGGACAACGGAAGAATGCAAAAATACTCACCGAACAGGAGTCTGGCAAAACGTCCGTTTTGAAGGAATACGTTCTGGCGAAATTTGTGAATTACCATATCGCAGAAACCGGATGTCACGTGACAGCACAAGGTGTGACGTAGAATGCAAGAATGCCTCATTACGATAGAAGATTATTCTGAACCGGAATTCCTGAAGGACGCTCTATGTTACCCTATTATGATTCATTTTCGCTACAGTATTCAATTCAACTTATCCCAAATGAGTAGAAATGGCATCTCTATCTTAATGATATCGGCAAAAGTAATCAGTCATCGAGAAATCGAACATCGTCCTGTTAAATGTTTTGCATTATTTGCTGTAACAGTGTATCATTAGACTTTTTCAATGCCTGCTCGTCCTCGATGAAGAAATCTCCTTAAAATCTTATCCAACTTAAATCACCCGCCCTCTCCTCCAGACATCGTTTTCATCTCCTTAGTCCCCATAATTTCATCAACGAAATAAGAGCAGGCCGCTGTTCCTCCCCTTGCCTGCACGCAAGGACGCCTGCGAGGGTTCGAGGCATGCAAACACCCGCCATCGACAAGATGAGCACAAGCGGCCCGCTGTCAGTCAAGTCGCCCTTGACAGAGCTCCACACGCCAGGATCAATGGATTCAGTCACGTGACTCAATAAACCATCGATCTTGGCCAGTGAACGACGACTCGAAGTTCGCCCGACACACTGAGAAACTAAGCCAGTCCTTGAAGCCGTCCATTCTTGCCTTCCCTACACGCGTGTTTCTTTCAGTCAACGATCGTGACCGACGGTTGACATAAAGGCACGATTGACATGGCAAAATGGTAAGATGTTCCGTAAAAGCAGTTTGGTATTCCTTATAATACGTTGATACGACAGTTTGATGCCAGGTTTCTGTAGTTGTTTATCCCTTTGAGGACTGCTGGTTTAGAATAGACCCACCATTTCTCTCTCCACGTGTTTCATGAAAGGCAAATGACAAGAGGTGAATGAAGCCTGACTTGCTCATACTCCAACAGACACCAGTGACTTAGGTAATCAGCGGCCTTACGTAGCCTACAAAGGCTGATAGACCGAAAAGCCTCATCCGTCCATCCATCTATCCATCCATCCATCCATCCATCCATTCATCCATCTATCCATCCAAACATCCAACCATCCATCCATCCATGCATTCATCTATTCACCCACCCATACATCCATCCACCCATTCATCCAACCAAACATCCAACCAACCAACCAACCAACCATCCATCCATCCATCCATCCATCCATCCATCCATCCATCCATCCATCCATCCATCCATCCATCCAAACATTCAATCATCTATTCATCTATGTATCCATGCAAGCATGCATCCATCCAGGCTGAAATCCATCCATGAATGTTTTTGTTTGAAGCGCCTCGGCGGAGGTGCGTGAAGGAAGTGACAACAGAAACACATTTCGCAGTTTACCAATGTCCTTTGCCCAAGACGCAATAAAGATTTGATAAGCACACATTACAAGTTCTTACTATTGACTCTTTGTTTGAGAAAAATTGAGAAGGATTGATTATCCCAGGGAATTATTTTCCTGAAGATTGAAACGTGGCAACTTGATTAATGCTCGAAGTAGTAACACACAGGGCCGTTGATTTTATTCCAGGAGACCTCTCTCATTGGTTACATGAAACGCTTGCAGGTAACCGGCTGTGACAGCCTTCCATTGTTGCAAGGAGTAAGCCGTGTGAATGCAAACACGTTTTCTGCACAATGGCTTAGGTGCCAGCTGACTTTGGCCGTTGACACAATCGATTATTTCTTAATCTCGCATCCGTTATTTACTGGGACAGGTACCGCGCCAAAAGCACCCAAAGGCGGTCAAATTGCTGGATGTTTGGGTCCCAATCATGTAAATGTCGTGCGTGTAATTGCAAACGATGAACAAGCTGAATCTCACATAATAGCTAGCGAAATGGCTGAGACAGTCACACAGGAGTACTGATCGACTGGAATGGAACAGAACTAGTCTACAACTGGACGACATACACGAAACTGTCGGTTGTATCGAAATTTACCTTGGGCGTATCATGAAAACAATGTAACTGTGGTAAAGAAACAACGACATTTGACATTTCGAAAAAGTAAAAGAGAGAATACAAAACGAAACCCTTGACGTGACAACCCAACCTTTGTAGAAATAAAACATCCCTTCGAGACAAGCTGGACACAGATGTTCGTCGATTTTGCGTGTTTCCATCAGTGCGTCAAATGACTTCTGTTATCAGTCAACAGCTTGTCGCTGCCACTCAAATTACGCGCGCGTTTAACGGCGCAGTAACCACTGATGATGTTCGTCCATCGGGATCGATGAGGACCATAGATGTCATCATTTCATCTGGTTGTGGGTCCTCAGATGGCTAGTGAGATCAATCCGGGCCCGAAAGAGTGTTGCAGTGTGGACAGGGAAATGCAGGTAGCTGACCAGGGGAAGACGAACTGCTTGCTCTGGACTTCCTGGTGGCTCGCTTCACAGCAGCATCACTCGATCTTCTCTGTTCAAAAGCTGCTGCACCAGCATGGACTCTACTGCGCCAGGCAGAGCGGTCTGAAGCAACACTCTCCCAACTGTCAGGATCTATGCAGCAGTTCTTCAGAGAGGCTTTTAGGGTGTCCTTGTACCTCTTCTTTTGTCCGCCAAGGGATCGCATGCTCTGCAGGAGTTCTCCGTAGAACACCTTTTTAGGAAGGCGTTCGTCAGACAGGCGCAGTAACCACGGAAAGGCACACCAACAAAAACATATTTTTGGCAATGCATCAGTTCGCATTCTGGAATCATACTACTTTTGGCATCAACTGTTGTGGCTTTGAGTTAGCTTATACAGTCCCAGCACATCATTAACATTTGCATTTTGTTTCAGTCTCAGTTCCACTGCAGAAAAGAGCTAATATTGCTCTAGTTACCAAGGCTACTCAAGGCATGCACAACGCGCTGAAGAACTTGTCATAACAGAGGCGCCTGGTGCTGACTCCTCCACCTGCCGAACCACCGAGCCTCCCCACGAGATTCGTAAGAGAAGGATGACAAGGGAAGTCGGGTTTTGACTTAAGCACATGTTCGAAACATCCGTGCGTTAGGAAATCAATGACTTTACATACATCTTAAAGGCTGATTCATCATCCATCCATCCATCCATCCATCCATCCATCCATCCATCCATCCATCCATCCATCCATCTATCCATCCATCTATCCATCCATCCATCCATCTATCCATCCATCCATTCATCCATCCATCCATCCATTCATTCATCCATCCATCCATCCATCCATCCATCCATCCATCCATCCATCCATTCATCCATCAAAACTATTAACAAACCGAAAAATGTTATGATGTTTCTAGCACCTTATTTAGGTAACAGGGATCCACACACCTGTCATACGTTCTGCTTTGCATGAATGAACAAACAAACGAATGCGCGAATGAATGAACGAGCGAACGAACGAACGAATGAATGAATGAAGATTTAAGCCTTTGTAGACTATGTAGACTATGTACGGCCATAGACCATGAACAATAGATCCGGCCTGAGTAAGAGCAGGTCCAATCTCCATTGCTCTTGATATCGCTTTTTACTTATCGCTTAGAGAGGTGCGGTGGCTTCTGTTCTTGCCCCCAGTACACACGGAGACGCTGTTTTGCCTGGCGCGCTAGAGGTTAGGAAAACCCCACAGCAGTGTGCATGCACAAAGAAACTCCCCCAGGGACCAGTCACGTATGACCCTCGCTGCTCGTAGGGACAAAATCGAGCACAAAGGGTGACGGGATCGATGGGGGCTCACTTTGCACTTTCGGGGCAAATTTATGCACGCGACTGCACACAGCAGATGTTCCCCATCGAGCTGAAACTGAATCAGACTTTCAGTCAGGCTTTTTGAGAGCCTTTGCATTGAAAGAATTATTTTGCTCCTCTTTGTCCATGTGAGTACTTACTGACATCTCGTTGCACGATCATTTCCTAAAAGTACGGAGACAAGGAGCACACTAGATTATATTGAAAGTTGTTGTATGTGTTTGCGACTGAGTCAGTGTATTTCTGTCTCTCTTTCTGTCTGTAATTCCGTGTGTTGGTCTGTGTATGTACGTGTGTGTCAACCTGCTCGTCAATCTGTCTGTCCGACTCTCTCTGTCTCTCTCTCTCTTTGTCTCTCTCTCTCTTTCTCTCTCTCTGTCTCTCTCTCTCTCTCTCTCTCTCTCTCTCTCCCCTCCCCTTCTCTGTGCGCCTAGACTTCAAGATAAACAGCAGTGGACTTATTTTTTAATCAGGCACGTCAAACTCTGTATATCGGATTTCGGCATTTCACGACACAGCTGTAGCTTGAAGGCAAATAGACATACATTCATTTCCGTGGCGTCTGGCCCAAGGCATCAAAACAGCCAGACGGCATCAGATTACACATGCATAACTGTCGTCTCCTGGAATAGTGCAAAATGGAGAGAGCCCGTCAAAACGACTTTCAGTCATTGCCATAAGCCACTTGTGCTTCAACAAATCTGACAAGGACATTACATTCTATACTGTGGTATCCACCTTCGATTAACTGTCTGAAACCTACACGTAGAAATTAATTTTGCATATATTCTTCAAGCACTCTCTGAAACCATTGTCCAAGTTAGATGATTAAAGCAAATTATATGAAATCCATAACCACGTGTTACAATATAAAGCGACAGAAAGTCGAGAGCTCTTCGTGATCTTCTTACGAGAATGATTTCATGTTACTGTTGTCGCATACGGCAAGACCGAAATACGTCCCTTCTTCGTCACTGATACAGAAACAAATTTGTTCCCCTGATAACATTTCAGCGGTATTTGCAGGTGGTGAAACTATTCTTGATGAGACAAACTGTTGACTTCACCCATTATTATAACTGTTTACTCGCGTCCTTCGGCAATAACCACGATATCAACATCGGTGTCCGCCATATTTCCACCGGTTGCTGCTGTTGCAGAAGTACATGTATTGGACGTTCTTGTCGACTGACTGGCTAAATTGCATCAGTGAAACACTACAGATTTAGAGCGTGTTCTAAATCTCGAAACTTTTGAGATAACGTATGCAAGAGACAAACTGCACGCACGTGAGGAAACATGCATCTTGGGTACAACGTGTTGCGTCGTGACATGTCTCCTCCACTACGTCTGTGTACATGTAGATACGGGGTTCTAGTAGCTTGCGCTAGGAAGTCGAAGTCCGAATCCGGTGATCGTTTTTGAAAGAAAAAACTCTGTACCCGTGCACTGGTTGATTCACAGCAACACACTCAGTTAACAGCATTACCATAAGTGAGGATTGAGAACACAATCACGAATATCCGCGCTCTCACTCGTCTTCTTCGCGCCCTCGTGTCTTCTGCCACGCTGTCACCTAGATCGCTGTATCTTGTGTGTGTACTCTCTGGAGTACACCTCACTCTAGGGCACAATCCCGTAGATAACTCGATCACTCCATATGGAGGATTTTTCTTCACTCACCTACCTTCTCACTATCGAGATCTCACCTCTTCTTTTTCGCTCTCACGCCACCTTGCTTATATACCTTTTGGAAACTTTTGAGAATTTTCATGAACAACGTGAATGCACTTGATTGTCTTAGAAGCAGCAGCGATGCGAAGCCACGTGACACTTCAGAAGCGAATCCACCCTAATTACGTCACATAACTAAGCAACAGTCTGGCGGAGAGGGGTGACTAGTCTCAGCCACGCTGAATGGCTACGACGATGCTCTAGCACATTCCAGCACTTACACAACAGTTGCCAAAAAGTATGTTTCTGTCTCACTGTGTGTGGCAGCCTTTAAGATACGTATATCTCTCGTTGAAGCAGAAAACGAAAAACCACAAGTGCCATAAGAGGTTCTTTGTAGTTTCTGTACTTCAACCTCTATGCAGATGATGTGCCGAGGAAATGTCGCCGTTTTTGACAGTCCTGCCACGTGTCCAATTTCCTCCTGCATACACCTGATGAACATCCTGTCATGGCATCCATTAAAGTGACTCGCTCCTTTATCGAGACCCTAAGGTAACGTAAAACTAAAGTCATCGGTTTTATATGGCGACTTCTCCCGTCTTTCATATTTAAACCGCAAAACATTCACGTACCGATTAATGAACCTCTTGGTGAATGTTTGCTGAAAACAAGAAAAATACACTTATGAATGCCATCTCGGGCAAGAGAGATGAATGGATAGATATGTATGCGTGTGAGGGAGTTGGCACTAGTTGAATGGATGGGATAGATGGATGGTACAGTAACTAGATGTGTGAATAGATGGATGGAAAGATTGAGGGATGAATGGATGGATGGATGCATGGATGGTTTAATGGATGAATTGATGGATGGATGGGCGGAAAGACGAGCGAGTATATGAGTTAATAGACGGATTGTCAGAGAGAGAAGGGGAGGGAGTTAAGATGGATGGTCGCAAGACTGATGGTAGGATGCACGTAAGGTTGGTTGATTGGTTGGTGGTTGTCCTTGGTTCAGGGAGGAAAGGACCCGCGCTTAGCCCTGCGGACTCCTAGATGACTCTGCAGGCCCAGCTCAGAGCGGCAGAATCGAAGACAGCTGGGGCACTGGAACTCCGTTGACGTCACAGGGACCATCGCAAGAATGAATGGTTCAATACGTGGATCGATGGAAGA
>JAWQFJ010025593.1:0-47500 GCA_034096865.1 Theodoxus fluviatilis | reverse complement strand
ATAGTGATGGTGGTGGTGGTGGTGGTGGTGGCGGCGGCGGCGGTGTGGTGATGGTGGTTGCGGCGGCGATGACGGCGGCGATGGCGATGACAGCGGTGATGGTAGTGGCAGTGATGGTGACGACGACGACAACGACGCGATGATGATGATGATGATGATGATGATGATGATGATGATGATGATGATGATGATGATGATGATGATGATGATGATGATGATGATGATGATGATGATGATGATGATGATGATGATGATGATGTGACCCTACATGACGTAAATCAAGATGGATCATAGCCGGAAAAATACATCGCGTTGCAAACGCGCCCTTACATCTTGACTTCCTGCTGTCCCGCCTTCCTGCCCGTTTCACCAACCCCTCCCCACCCCTTGCTTGGACGTCTGTATGTATGTCTACCTGTCTGCCTATGTCTGCTTATCTGTATGTCTGCCTGTCTACCTGTCTGTCTGTCTGTCTGTCTGCCTGTCTGCCTGTCTGTCTGTCTGTCTGTCTGTCTGTCTGTCTGTCTGTCTGTCTGTCTGTCTGTCTGTCTGCCTGTCTGTCTGTCTGCCTGTCTGTTTGTCCGTCCGTCCGTTCGTCCGTCCGTCTGTCTGTCTGTGTGTCTGTCTGTCTGTCTGTGTGTGTGTGTCTGTGTGTGTCTATCTGTCTGTGTGTGTATTTGTCTGTTTATCTGCCTGCCATGGAAGTGTGTTGATGAAGGCTGTTTATAATGGGACTCCTTGTCGCACAGTAAGAGCGCTCCTCCTACAGCGGTACACGACCAATGGGTTCTGTGTTGGAAGCTGCTCAGATCCCAGACTTGCATCCTTAAACAAGATGCTTGACTCACGCTGCATCTCAAGCAGAAGCAAAATCAGATACGTGGCAGGACCGACGTGGAAAACTGTGGGGAAAGACACTTTGACGTGTGCATTTTA
The DNA here is from genome assembly GCA_034096865.1 of Theodoxus fluviatilis. NCBI lineage: Eukaryota > Metazoa > Mollusca > Gastropoda > Cycloneritida > Neritidae > Theodoxus > Theodoxus fluviatilis. The sequence continues at coordinate 46,564 of JAWQFJ010025593.1, read as the reverse complement.
AGCCTGGTTGTACGCTTCACAAAGAGTTGGATGATAGTGGATTGACACTTCTTGTGGCCCAATGACCAGGAATAAAAGCAAGTGTTTTGAACGTCCATTGATGGGTGAAAAGTCGTCATATCAAAACAAGCACTGTCACCTTTATCTCTTCCCACATCACGTGACGTCTGACGCAGATCGAACGAATGTCCATGTGCCCAACGATGAATTGTGGAAAGCCGAGCCGATGCTATATGAAGCGTCCTAAAAACCGAGATCTTACCTCGACTGCCTTATCTTCATGAATAATCAGTAGCTCAGGAATGCATTATCTTCATGAATATTCAGTAGCTCAGGAAGCGGCATGAAGCTGTAAGTGCTCCTGCACCCCTTTAGAGGGAAAATGCGAAGTTAGGGGTGTATTTGATACAACATTCGATAACATTGTCGCGTATACAACCATATACTTGAAAATACCAACTACTGCAAAATAAATGGTATGCTAAACACTCTCTGATGATTTGACACCAAAACGCTTGCACGCTACGTCCCACTTGGAACCTACTATTCAATACATCACACTGGTAACACACTGCGTCACAAAATGCAAGGCCTTTGACCTTCTCCTCTCGCTATGTGCCGAAACCGAGGTCACAGATCGGCTTCAAACGCAAAGTTTTACTTTTCTCTCCCAAAAAAAGAGAAGAACATGCATTTTAAATAAGACGTGCAGTTTAAACAATATTTTCATTGCTGTTCTGCTTCTGAAAATAAATTAGCACTTTTCCTTTAAGTCCACATCCCTGGCCTGACAGTTTCTACATTTATATTTCGAAATTCTTGGTTCAATATGAATCATCGACAGAAATCCAGTCTTTGTGGGTATACGACAGTGTGAATACGCTCTGTCATCACAATAACTTTCATAAAGCCGAACAACAACCAACGATGCTGAAGCATAGGAGTTCAGTGTCTTAAACAAGAAACGATTAGAGTCCTTTCCCACAAACTGACTGTATAGAGCCTTCTGTCAAAAGCTGGTAGCTTTGGCGAAAACATCTCGTATTTATGTCAGCCCTAATTCTTATAAGGCAACTGCTCTTGCCGATTATTTTCTGTCAACACAGACTGCAGGATCTGCTTTTGTAGTCTGTGGAAGATTCATTGCGAAATATGCATCTGACGTACTTTTGCATTGGGCACTGGGTCTAAACGTCAGGTTATCTCAGCTACTTCCAGAGACAGAACCATCCATAACGATCCCCATGACACTCCATGAATGAGATGCCGGCCTGCCCTCAGAATGATAGTAAGGCTACTGGAGACGGGGTTCTTAAGGTATTGGTACCTTGGACGTGGAAAATCTCCCCATTGCAATCATCACGTCAAAAACTGTCATCATTCAAAATGAGACCATACACTTCATTTCTTTGTGAAATGCGAAGTGCTTTAGAGAGAAAATATTGTAGTTGACGCTATATGATTACATGTATCAAGACAAACACACACACACACACACACACACACACACACACACACATACACATACACACACACACACACACACACACACACACACGCACGCACACACATACACACACATACACACACACACACATGCATACAGGCAACACAGGCAAACAAACTTTAGAGAATAAATTTAGGTGCACGTCGAAGGCCTGGATTGTTGTCCACATCCTCACCAGGTCAAGCATTCTAAATCTAGGACAGCGGAAGGGAGGTGACGTCAGCTGCAGTGTCATCCTACACAAAGACCCGCCCAACCCAGTCTCTCATGCATTATCTTATCACCTACGCACGACCCGCATTCACAGGGAACACGTGCAGACAAGAGACGAGATCACAGGAGGCAAACCCTTACCTGTAGGTGGTGGGAAGCAAACATTCAAAGTGTCAACAGATCAAAGAGTTCGGCCTGATTTTCACCACGATTAAATCAGTCAACGTCAGTGATCTGTGTACGAATGCGATTATCGAGTCTGGTGACCTCCGTCGATGCTGTGTCCAATTCCTGCTGTCCAGTTATCCCAAGCGTTGGTGACTCGGAAATGACTCCTCGGTAGCCAGTCAGGCTTTTCAGTAAAGGGACATCACCACGACAGCTATCAGTGAGTTCTCGGTACAGAACAGACACTTTCCATCGCGACTGACTGCGCCGATAGGTTTGACAGCAACGGCCATCTCGTACTGCAACGTTTGTATTCTTTCGAGCCGAGACAAACAAAGTTTTGCAGTTGCGCTCATCGCTTTGTTGTTTGATGTGCTTCATTGCATTAATTTGATGTCCAAAGTGCGATCTGTGGGCGAATGGAGGTGTCTATTCTATGTCACATGAATATTTCCCTTTCTTTTATTTCCTGTCATTAGAAGATTAACACTTGAACTTGGAATCGCTCATCGATCTGGGATATGTCGGATTCAAAACAACTCCAAGCAAACTGCCATGTTCCGTCAAGAATACTAGAGTGCATGAATGTACACTATGTGTGTGTGTGTACATGAAAATGCGCGCGTGTGTGTTTGTGTGTGTGTGTGTGTATGTGTGTGTGTGTGTGTGTGTGTGTGTGTGTGTGTGTGTGTGTGTGTGTGTGTGTGTGTGTGTGTGTGATCAACTTCTCTTTTCAGCCGTCTCGATTCTTGAGCATGCTTATCCTATATCGCCACTGTCTGTATGTGTGGCAGTGCACTCATGACTGTAGAAAATCCAGTCATCGGCAGATCTTTTTTTGTTTCGCCAAAGTGGGAAGTATGATTTTGTCCAAGAGCAGACCAATAACAGCTACCTGCATTTCGAGCACTTCCACTGTTCTTACGAGTTCTACAACAATTAGTACTGCTACTACCACCGCCACCTCCTCCAATGCAACTGCCACGATCTTCGTCACCACCACCATCACCACCATTGGCAACATTACTGCTAATGCTACCACTTTACTAGTACCGCCACTCCTACAACCTACCTTGTAATGGGCCTGCTGCCTGTGCAGTAAATTCTTCTGTTCTGGACTACTCTCTAAGAAAAACGAAAATCACTACTTCCACCACCCACACCACCATCACCACCACCAGCAATACTGCTACTACCGCTACTACTAGCACTACTACTACTATTACTACTACTAACCCTACTCATACTACTCCTACCAGTACCACTTCTACTACTATCAATACTACTACTACTACTACTACTACTACTACTACTACTACTACTACTACTACTTCTAAGACTAATCTTACTTGCACCACTTCTGCTACTAGTATCACTACTACTACTACTACTACTACTACTACTACTACTACTACTACTACTACTACTACTACTACTACTACTACTACTACTGCTAGTACTGTTCATACTGCTGATGCTGCTGTTACTACCACTAGTACTACTACTGCTCACTCTCCAATAGCAACAAACTTACATGTACATTTTAACCATCTGAATAAAATTAATAATTTCATGCTACATTAATAAAACGCTCGAAAGCAAATTTAAAACGTTAGCCACTGTCTGATATTTTGTCTTAAAATTCCTCCGAGTTTACATCTAAGGGGATGGATGGAAGGACAGACGGATGGACGGATGGATGGATGGATGGATGGATGGATGGATGGATGATGGATGGATGGGTGGAGTGGATGGGTGGGTGGATGGATGGGATAGGATGGATGGGATGGGTGGGTGGATGGATGGATGGATGGATGGATGGATGGATGGATGGATGGATGGATGGATGGATGGATGGATGGATGGATGGATGGATGGATGGGTGGAGGATGGATGATGGATGGATGGATGGATGGATGGATGGATGGATGGATGGATGATGGATGGATGGATGGATGGATGGATGGATGGATGGATGGATGATGGATGGATGGATGGATGGTGGATGGATGGTGGATGGACGGTGGATGGATAAATGGGTGGATGGAGGATGGATGGATGGATGGATGGATGGATGGATGGATGGATGGGTGGATGGATGGATGGATGGATGGATGGATGGATGGATGGATGGATGGATGGATGGATGGATGGATGGATGGATGGATGGATGGATGGATGGATGGATGGATGGATGGATGGGTGGATGGATGGATGGATGGATGGATGGAGATGGATGGATGGATGGATGGATGGATGGAATGGGATGGATGGATGGGTGATGGATGGATGGATGGATGGGATGGATGGATGGATGGATGGATGGATGGATGGATGGATGGATGGATGGATGGATGGATGGATGGATGGATGGATGGATGGATGGATGGATGGATGGATGGATGGATGGTGGGTGGATGGATGGATGGATGGATGGATGGATGGATGGATGGATGGATGGATGGATGGATGGATGGATGGATGGATGGATGGATGGATGGATGGATGGATGGATGATGGATGGATGGATGGATGGATGGATGGATGGATGGATGGATGGATGGATGGATGGATGGATGGATGGATGGATGGATGGATGGATGGGTGGATGGATGGATGGATGGATGGGTGGGAGGATGGATGGATGGGTGGGTGAATAGATGGGTGGATGGACGGATGAATGGATGTGTGGATGAGTGGGTGGGTAGATGGGTGATGGACAAACAGACGGAAGGACGAATGGGTGGATGGATGAATGAGTGGGTTGGTGGGTGGGTGGGTGGATGGATGGATGGATAGATGGGTGGATGGATGAGTGAGTGATTGCATGATGGATGGTTGCATAGATTAGTGGGTGGGTTAATGGGTGGGTGGGTGGGTTAATAAATCTTCACGGCATACCAACCTTTTGCAGACATGTAAGGAGACACTGTGACCTAATCTTCCTTCCGATTCACGGGGGTCATCTGTGTGGCACTCCAAACCGTGCCTGATGTTTCCATGCACTGACACGGTAGAAACTATCCGTCGATGTGCCTGCCTCCTTTTGCAGGCCAGCCCTCACTAGTGCATACACATACGCCTTTCTCCACCCAACCACTGAAGAGAAGACGGTAAAAGCGTATTGGTGACACCGGAGCCATTACGGCAATGCTTGCAGTAGTCTTTCAAAATGTCATCTGTCCTCATGATGCATAAAATTATCAGAAAGTAGTAACAAGATAATTTCAAATGATTAATGGACTAGCTTCTCTTTAACAAGAAAATGGGTTTTGATTTCTGATGACCGTGTTAAATTGACCTGATACATGAGACCTGGAAACCAACTTGTTTGCAAAGTTGCAAAGAGCACAATGAGACTCAAAATGCGCACAGCAATGCGTTCTGGGCTTTACATATTAGATGCACACCTAGCGCGAGCGTCTAGACTGAAACGAAAGTATAGACACTCACCTAGAAGATATATCCAACTCATCTACATGTATTGCAAACTCGTGATGCAATCGGCAACATGACCTCAGGATAAATGAATGTTGCGGAATTGAGTGATGTCCCAAAATGACATTCCATTTACATAGTTGCACGTTTTCGTTTATACAACATTCCTTGCTGTCGGAGGAAGGCGCGTGGTTTAATCTGCAACAAAACTTCAACGGGACGCTTGCATTCTAAATGATTTGATTCATTATGATTTTGGAAAAAGATCAGGGTTAACATCTTCTTTGAACACCGTCTTCATCCCGTCACCTTCAGTAACCCGGCACGGCAGATCTTTAGGCGAGAGTGAAAGATGTTTGGTGTTCTGTGAAAGGACACATACGCCCCCCCTCCCCCCCACCCCCCACCCCGGCGAGTTGGAGGTAAGAATGGAGCCCCACGTCTCCCTATGCGATTTGGAAGAGGCGAACAATTGCAGAAACTTGAATTTCTCTTATTTCAACCAGCTTTAGTGATTATTTTTATCAATGACCTTAAACAGCCTGCAACGACTGAGAGGCCGCGAAACTTCATTCATTCATTCGTTTGTTTGTTCGTTCGTACGTTCATTCATGCATCCATTTGTTTGTTCATTCAATCATTCGTTCATTCGTTCGTGAAAGGAAGCAAGCATATACCATCAGAACAGCACAACAGAAGAGGCGACCCAATCAGCATGATCCGTACACGGCATGATCCGTAATTGGTTTTCCGTCATTGATGTTACCAAAGTCACGATGTCGGTTATGTAAAGCGACGTCAGTATTCATACAGATCAAATCCATGTTGCATCAAACTCATACGTGCTGTAGTTGCAAGTCCACACAGACACACTACTGACCAGGGAGAGGAAGCCAGGGCGGCGAGGGTGGGTGGGTGAGAGGGGAAGAGAGAGAGAGGAGAGAGGAGAGAGAGAGAGAGAGAGAGAGAGAGAGAGAGAGAGAGAGAGAGAGAGAGAGAGAGAGAGAGAGAGAGAGACTTTGAGACTTTGACTCATTTATTGTATATAGGCCGCCCGCCCTTTACAATTTTAACAAACAATATAACAAAATATCAATTCCTACATACAATCAATGGCAGTTTTCCTCTCGGTGTTTCAAGGCATAAAATATGTACATAGCCACATTTCTCGTCGTTATCTTATCAGAAGTGGACATGAGTTGCATGAAATTCGTTCCAGCCTCTATATGACGTTTGATGTATTGAGATAGAGAGAGAGAGAGAGAGAGAGAGAGAGACAGAGAGAGAGAGAGAGAGAGAGACAGAGAGAGAGAGAGAGAGAGAGAGAGAGAGAGAGAGAGAGAGAGAGAGAACTTGAACTTTGAAACTTTATTTGTCAGGCCGTCGGCCCGTAAACAAAGCAGTTTACAAAATCTGAATCATATATTCAAACAGAAATCCAACAAGAACAACTAAATCATATTCACCACACACACACACACGCACGCACGCACGCTCGCAAAAATAAATAAATAAAATAAAAACATATAATACAACCAAATACTTCAGCACAACATGTGTGGGTTTCGTACTACTACGTGCGGTCTAGCCCCGCTCCAGAGATACTATCAGGACGTATTCAGCTTCTAGACCGCTAATCAGTCGAGCACGAAGAGGCAATTATCACCATCTACCTAGTCCAGGACATAACGATTCCTTCCAAACCATAATCAAAGAACAAAAACTAGCCAATGAAAAAACACAAATCAACACTAGTAAACGATCAGTATGAGAGAGAGAGAGAGAGAGAGAGAGAGAGAGAGAGAGAGAGAGAGAGAGAGAGAGACAGAGACAGAGACAGAGAGACAGAGAGAGACAGAGACAGACAGAGACAGACAGAGACAGAGACAGACAGAGACAGACAGACAGAAACAGAGACAGAGACAGACAGAAACAGAGACAGAGACAGACAGACACAGAGACAGACAGACACAGAGAGAGAGAGAGAGAGAGAGAGAGAGAGAGAGAGAGAGAGAGAGAGAGAGGGGGGGGGGGGTGTCGGGGGGTAGACACATGGACGCTTGCACATTCATGACGACACATTAGCACCTATTTATGGGCGAGCGCGAGCGCACGCCATATCTAGAGCTGTTTAGAAGAGGGAAGATAAAAAGGTGACATAATACAAACCTGTTTCTACCTACTTAAATGGTGCAAATTTCAGTCTTGTTGTTTGAGAATTTCTGCCTGCATAACAACCGGGAATGAATAGTAGAATCAAAGACGGCCCTCGATCTCTACTGGGTGTCGGTTTGTCTGCATTTTGTGTCCGTTTGCATCGCCTCAGTAGCGATCCATAAGTCATCGGCACAATTAATTTTGGGTTAAAGCAAACATAATCGATTTACTCATGAGCATCTTTATGAAAATTTCGCTACTCCAAACCCGCATTTGGCTTCTCGAACTAGACATAATTATGTCATGACATTGCAACTAAACCAGTTAGTAAAGCTAACAATTAATAACGCATTAGTGTGTAACTGTGCGGGACTTACCTAACTTGCAGAGATCATCATGCGTATGTCCTTCCGGTGACGTCGAGGCCAGATAATTTATCATTGGCTGATGTTATGTAATCAGTTTTCACTCGATTCGGAGCACAAAATAATGTTTCGATCTTTGTGGAGTCAAAAACTGTTGGAATGCTGTTATTTCAAGACAATAAAGCACGACAGCGATTGCTGGATGTGGTCATAGAAACACTTCTTGCTCAAAATAAAATCTTCGGATTCAAAACCAGCTTGGGATGTCGAGTGGCGTTTCTTCAGCACATCATCATATCGAAAATAGCCTTTCTCAGTCAAGTTTGTCGTACTTTTCCTGCCGATGTTCTACACATTCAGAGGTTTTCAGAAAGCTTGTTCCAGTGGATGCCACCACCCACAAAAAAGTAATCCTTTTCAATTTTTGTGTCCTTGGTATGGGTGATAACCAACAAAGTCAAACTTCAAGCCCGATTTACGTGGACATGTAGGGAGCAACCAAACCTCACCTCACTCAGCGAGGCACGTGATACCAAGGAACAGAAGAGGAAGGGTGATGATGTCCGATAACGAGCACACGCTCCACCTCAACAAGCTGACTTCCGCTGTAGCCGAGATCCCTGCCTTTAGAGGCTACGACGAGTTTTAACGGCAACACCTTGTCAACGTGTCAGGGGAAAACATCAAAGAGCGATCTTGTTCGATGACGTCAGTTGACGTGCAGGTCGCGGGGCAGGAGAGCCCGGGAGGCGTGTAGTGAAGGAGTATGGCCCCGCAACTGACGTTCTAGCGTCGATGCGCAGCGTTCCCAACCTCAGGGCGACCCAATGCTCACGGGCTGAGGGTCTGACTGACGTGGGCTGCGGGGCGACGTGGATGCCAGCAGGAGAAAGAAAGAGAGAGGGTAGGAGTGGGCTGAGACGGGAGGGGATGCAAAGACAGAAGAAGGAGCCAGCAAGGTACAGTAAACAGACCTGTCGATGGAGTCGTTGATGATTGGAGGGTGGTAGTGAGGGAGACGGGAAAGAGTGTTGAGAAGTCAGGTCGTAGAGCAAGAAACATGGAGGGGATGGTGAGTGTTACAGGAAACAGGTAAGAAAGCTACGAAAGATAAGGAGGGAGAGAGAGAAAGAGAGAGAGAGAGAGAGAGAGAGAGAGAGAGAGAGAGAGACAGAGAGAGAGACAGAGACAGAGAGAGAGACAGAGAGAGAGAGACAAAGAGAGAGAGACAGAGAGAGAGAGAGGAGAGAGAGAGACAGAGAGAGAGAGAGACAGAGAGAGAGAGAGAGAGAGAGAGAGAGAGAGAGACAGAGAGAGAGACAAACATATAGACATATAGACAGAGACAGACAGACAGACAGACAGACAGACAGACAGACAGACAAGCAGGCAGGCAGGCAGGCAGGCAGGCAGACAGACAGAAGACAGGCAGACAGGAGAGATTGAGAGAGAGGCGTGAAGGAGATAAGTGAGAAAGGATAAACCCAGCTAAAGTTAGAAATCTGGTTTAGGCAGGGAAGGTTGATGGAATGGAGATATATGACGAAGATGGAAGATAGAATAGAGAAGGACTTGACAGAGGAGAGATAGAGCATGGTAAAAACAAAGAGTGGAATATTTCAAGTACAAAAACAACAAAACTGGGAAAGAAAGTAAAAATTCTCGAGGGAAGAATACAAAAACAGACCACACAAGAAAGTCACACACACACATGCAAGCACACAAGTACACGCGCGCCTGCACTCACGCAAAGTTGAAAGCAGAAAATGATATGCTTACATAAATCCCACATCAGATCAATATTAATGCAAAACAATTGTTCACAAAATGCGAAAGGTATGTTTGAAATATGATGCTAGATTTTACATTCTAACAAAAGATTGGCACAGAGAGGAAGGAGAAAATCTGCATTTCAAAATAAGAAGTGATCAAGGATGCACACTTAAGATGTTAGTCCTTGCTTAGCGAGGAACATCATTCTGATATGTTTCTTTATTTGCTGTTTGAGAACTTGACACATGTGGTGTATAATTTTTACCATAATTACATGTCAATGTCTTAAACAGCATACATTATTATTCCAGTGCATATTCCCGTGTTCCGCTTATCCTCGAAAATAGACCAACACAATTTCGTCCCGGGAACAAAATTGTGCCTATTTATCTTCTTGCTAGACCTAAACTGCTGGGCTCTGTATGTGCTCCTCTGCACAAACAATACACATAACTGTCGCTCTTCAACCCTATGGGAGATGCAGAAGCGAAATCTGAACGGCTGTGTTTGTCATAAATGCAATCCCACGTAAATACGATGATCTGACCAATGGAGAGACACAAAGTAACTGACGGGGAACAACCCTCGAAAGGAAGGAAGGAATCAATGTCAGTTCACAATTAGTTATTTGCCTTGGCCCGTATCCAGAACGGCGATTTATCTTTTTAACACTCGATTTATCTCCTAACCCCGGGTTATCTTGACTTCGGGTTAAATTTTCCTATGCATGACGGCGATTTAGCCCTAACCTCGCGTCAAAGCAGAGGGTTAATCTATCCTCCCGATGTCGGCAAGATAAATAGATAACCCAGGGTTATCTTCGACTGAGAAAGTATTGGCTCTTTTAATCAGATGCACATGCGTTCATGTGTGCGGCGCGCGTTGTGAGTGTGTGTAGAAAACGTGTTATGACTCTAATCCAGCCGCGATTCACTGCTTGATGTGAAGAATTTCCTCTCACTGCCTTGCCTGTCTCTGTGCAGTGAGCAAATGACTTTGGCCCGTATCCAGCTTCACTAGGAAAGGTAAATCGGTTAGATAAGGTACGCCCGTCAGAGGATCCTAGGTTGCGCTTTGTTATATATACTGGTTTCCAGCCAAGGGAGAGCGGAACAGACAGTTGGAATCGTCTGAGTTGACCGAGACCAAGATTTAGCTAACCCCGCGTTATTTTCGCTTCGTGGATGGGGATTTAATCTAGCGCCTAACCTCGCAATAGCTTACCCGGGTTTAGAGATAAATCGGGGTTAAAATAACTCGCCGTTCTGGATACGGGCCTTGAAGATATTGCAATAGAAATAACATCAACGAGTTATTCAGTGAACACCACACTGTCTTTCCTCTACCGAAATACCTCCAGCTGGTTGCCTGGGAATATGTGCACTACAAGAATTTACGTAACAAATTGTCCTGCTTTCTGTGGTCCTTTAACCTGTCGCGTTGTCTGCTTTCTTTTCCTTCTCATCATATCCAAGCCCGCCTCTAACCCATTCGGGTTTACATACACCTCACCCAATCTTCCAAGCTTCGCTACGTTGCTCTCTCTCTCTCTCTCTCTCTCTCTCTCTCTCTCTCTCTCTCTCTCTCTCTCTCTCTCTCTCTCTGTGTCTCTGTGTCTCTGTCCGTCCGTCCGTCCGTCCGTCTGTCTGTCTGTCTGTCTGTCTGTCTGTCTGTCTGTCTGTCTGTCTGTCTGTCTGTCTGTCTGTCTGTCTGTCTGTCTGTCTGTCTGTCTGTCTGTCTGTTTCGGTTACATTTCACCCATATCTGGGACTGGAATCGCTGTGCACTTTATCAAAGGTCTCTTGTAGTAAGACATAGGTTTGATATATCAAAATCTGCACACACACACACACACACACACACACACACACACACACACGCACGCACACACACACACACGCACGCACACACACACACACCAAAACATTAAAAACCACCATTATTTTGTTCCACATTTGAGGAAAACTCTTCATGATAATTTCATAGCCCGGTCGCCGTTGTGCAGCGCCGAGTGACTGGCTTCACTCTTCGGCAGAAGAAGCAATACGGTGAAACCCATTGCCCGATTAAGGCTCTGAGGCCGAGTGGTCAGCGCGCTTGACCTGGGTTCGCATGCGGTCAGTGGGTGCGGCGTTCGAGGCTGCGGGGATCCCAGAGTTGCATCCTTGAGCACAGTGCTTTATTCAAATTGCTTCTCCCTACCCAGGAGAGAAACGAGTCTCTGCCAGCCGCAGACTGTAACCCATTTTGCAGACGACGACACTTTGTTTGCACAGATGTCCGCCAATTAGTGGATACCAAAGGCTTGTTCAGGAGTATAAAGCTCTGCATGAGCGCTTCATGTTGGCAATTGAGCGCTCTTTGCCTCTCCTGAACACCTACAGATTTTGTGCAGCGCTTCACTTGTTAAAGGGGAGGTAAATCTTCTGCTCCCCATGTTGAGTTGATAGACGCTAAGAAAGTGTTTTCTTTGCCACAGACATCGTTTATGCACGTTTAAATGTATTCTGCATGAATAAAGTCCACTACTGTGTCATCCTTACTTGCCATTACTCGCGCATACAGGGCGCTTGGGGCAAATAAAGCCCGTTCCAGTCCCAAAATGATGTTTCTGAGGGTTATTTTACGCATCGACGGCCAGTGCGGGATCGAAGACGCCATTTTGAAAATGATGCAAAATCGTCTGAATCACCTCGGATCGGTGATGCAAAGCGCTGCTCAGCGCTGAGTGAATCACGCCCCAAAATTGCTGTTCAGGAGTGAATCACATGCAGCGCTGAGCAGCGCTTTGCAGCGCTGCGCCTCCTGAACAAGCCTCAAGTCACAAGCCATTACATAGAGACCTGTTTCATGAGTCAGACCCCCACCCCCACCCCCACCCACCCCTATGTACAGGCTCTAAATAGCCTTGTTGCGCTCAGTGTCCATTGAACAGGTTCTTTCCGTTTAGTGTCTAGATTAGTATTTTCATTAAGTTCTGGTGTCGATCGACGTCAAAAAACACTCATAAAACTTCATTGGAATGTCATTTCCCACGCGGCGACACGACGAATCTAGTTTACTTGTCTGTGAAATCATTCTTCAGAAATTTTGCCTTTTGCTTGAAATAGCGTAAACAACTTAGTTTGACATTGAAATGTCAAACTCCTCACATCAGAAAGATGATATGCAGCTCTAAGTCACTGTTTGCTTCGACATGCAAGGAGAAATAAAATCCAAAATATGTAGGCGACGTGCTTGTGACATTATCGTTTCAAAAGAAATCAAAGGCATTCTCATTTCGTGTTGAAAGATGCTTGCAGTGGGTACGTTACCGCGAGTGCTATCTGTACACAAAAGCTTTCTTGCTCTAAGTGGCAATGACAAGTCTTCTCAAAACAAAGGGAGTAATACGACACAAAGATGTCACTGATGATAAAAGCAAGGCGTATTGCGACCACTGTGAATGGTTTGCGTTATTAGTCAGAAAAAAATGCATGTGGGTGGCTTTCCACAACTAGACTTGTTAGTCGTTGAAAAAATCCGATTTTAAAATATTCCGTTTGATCTCTCTCCTCAAGTTTAGTGCCATGCATATGTGGGCACCACTTTTGTAGGACTGAACATCAGGTGTTGAACCCGTATTTTCTTCGTTGTTTTAATCCCTCGGTTATTTAGACTGACTCTCTTTACGTATTCGATGAGTGGCCCTGAAGAAACACTCAGTGAGGGCCAAACGTTGGTTTCAAGTTTGGGTGCCAGGCCCATAAGGCAAGGCACAATTTATTCATTACCCTTGGGGGCATATAGAATATTAACAACAAAACAAACTATAACATACATACATAATTGGGAGGGAAAAAAAGAAGAAAAAAAAGAAAAGAAAAAAAGAGCCTATGGAGGAAACATACAACTCAATACATGCAGTATATGCATTGGTGAAGTGTGGAACACACGAGCAGAAAACGTTTTTGCCACGAGTATACATTGCATCCTACGATCCCACACGCTCGGGGAGGTATTTATGGAAACAGTCACTTCGAAGACCAAGGCCACGTTGAATGGACGCGAGGTCTGGCAAGGTAAAGGCTGGTGTCAATACGTGGGAACATTTAATTGCCTTTACATCTGCCTTTACATCTGCCTTTACATCTGCCTTTACATCTTTTACATCTGCCTTTACATCTGCCTTTACATCTGCTTTCATCATGTTGACACCGGCCTATACCTCGCAAGGTCTTGGCTTTCCTCGCGCCATCTCTCCCAGTCCCTTACTCGGTTCCTTGTCTCAGCATAGTACTTTCGCATCTGTGAGTGGCTGCTTTAATGTTTAACTAGTGTTGTGGTCATGAAGGATAAAAAGGGGCTATGTGTCAGCAGATTCTACTCTAAAAGCCAACCAACTAACCAATTTGCAGGCATCTGTCATGGTTTCATACGGAGTTTACTTTTATTTAAATTGTACTCCATGCACATCCATGCCTGCCCCCCCCCCTCGCTCTCTCCCTCCCTCCTCCTCCTCACCCCTCTCTCTTGTTCTCTTTCTCTCTCTCTCTCTCTCTCTCTCTCTCTCTCTTTTATCCGTGTCCGTCGAACAATACGATTTAATTTAAAACCATAACAAAGAACCATCATGAGAAAATGTTTCCTTAATCTTCACAACAATTGAAACGTGTATTTTTGATAGTCATTTTGATGTATCTTTCAATTGTAACTGAAGATTGTCACTTTTAGGACAAAATGTTGATCATGAGTAATGTTGCATTTTTATACCTGTTTTAGTAATTTCATGTAAATTGCCTGATATTACGTAAGCCGATTATAAAAAATGTACTCATGATCTGGTCTAAACCATACAAAGTTTTAAAATCACAAAGTAGAAGCAATGGTTTGCACTGAAATGCACTCTTCTCCAGGATGTTTCATTTCAGCGCAAGTGTACCTGCCTGTGCTCATCTGCATTAGCCTTGCACTACATAGATTTGAGCCAGATATGATATCCTGTTGCAAAATGAAGTTTTTAAAAAGCTAATCTTCTTCTTCCTCTTTACCTTACGCATCGTTCATCGTTCACACTCGATATTGCTCTAAAAATGCCTTTTCTCTTTACAGGTTTAAACTAACCCCCCCAAAATGAACATGGCTAATCCTGCGTGTTTCTGACTGCTGCTGATAGGCTGCAAAACAGCTTTCTGATAATTATGTCTGAGATACGGAGCAATGCAATAATTACTTGTGTATTGAATGGGGCCTAAGGCCTGGCAACAAAGCATTTCCTTCGTTCTTTCATGCGCACTGTCAACTGAACGGCCTGGTCAGTCATTGACCGCAAGATTACGGTTCGGACAACCAAACAATTATCCTTCTCCAGTTACAGGCATAGGGATTTTGGGAATGGCTGATCTGGTGTAAACCGATGGGCAATCGCTGTCTCCTTGACTGATTGCCTCGCCAGCATAGATCCCCATCGTACCAGAGAATTAGGTTGCCACGAATCTCTCTATAAACTTCTGCTGCTAGGTTCCAATGAGCACCAACACTATACCATACGTGGAGGAGAGTGGAATTCTACTGTCTAGTGACTAATAAAAAAGATAGTAGACGCATAATGTAATGTGCACGCAACGCAAAAACCAAGCAAGGCATGTCGTGATCATTGTGTGTGTGTGTGTGTGTGTGTGTGTGTGTGTGTGTGTGTGTGTGTGTGTGTGTGTGTGTGTGTGTGTGTGTGTACATATTTGTGTGTGTGTTTGCATGTATGTGTGTGTGTGCATGCATATTGTGTGTATGAATGTGTATATGAATGTGCATGTGTGTGTGTGCATGCATGCACAACGTGAGTGCGCGCGCGTGTGTGTATTTGTGAGTGCGTGCGTGTGCGCGTGTGTGTTTGTGTATGTGTGCGTATGTGTTGAGTGTGCACGCGTACGCATGTGTTTGTGTGCGAATGTGTGTGTGTGTGTGTGTGTGTGTCTGTGTGCGTGTGTGTGTATGCGTGTATTTATTTGTGTGTATATATGTATTTGTGTGTATGAATGCGCGCTCGCGCGCTTGTGTGTGTATGTGTGGAAATGACAAATTCCGTGTTTTGTTGTTGTTGATGTTGTTTTAAGTGCCCGTTCGTTTTTGTTGCAGCATTGTTACATAGAAAGATAAAAGAGGTGACGATCAGCTCTATGACTGTTGTGATTGTACAAGTCTTTTTAACTTCGTCATGCGGACCAACAGAAAACCTACTCAGTTTGTATCTACAAAGAACGTCCAAATACTCCCATTTCACAGTTGTGATACAGAAAGGTAAAGAGGAATGACATAACTCAGTCGACACATTGTGATAAAATGTCAATCAAGTAGGGAAATAAGACGATCTCGCTTTCCTTGCTTGCGAATCAAAGACCCAGTTGTTGCGAAAACATCACGATGAAATCTGGGATGACTCTCTAGATGTCGTTGATTCCCTGTGACGCAGATTATCAGCAGAGACGGATAGGAAAATGCAATAATTTTAGCAAGGCAAAACGCAGAGGTAGGAAGGCGGGCTACAGGATAAGATAAAGTTTACTGGGTCACACCTGATGACCTCCCTCTTGACTTGAAGTGCAGGATCGATAACTCTTTCCTGTGTTCGAGGGACCGCATGACTAATAAACACAATGAAAAGGAGAAATTTGATAAGATAATGAAGAAACCCGGGCCATGGTATTTAGCGGATCATGTCCTGCTTTTGTACCTCGTCTAAAGTGAGATGACTTAATTGTATCACTAAATTAGTGCCTGTGGCGTTTTATTACGTGGAGTCACAGGACGCAAAGCAGAATAGATTTACAATTCATGACCTGCAATATGGCTATCGTGGTGTATCAAATACCTGTCTTTTGCATGAAAAATGGATCCGTACTTCGTACCTCGTCTCCAGGCAGCGACTTTGCGATAGTCCTTGGAAACGTTCAGTCTGTAGATTGGATCTCGACAGTCGCAGCTCTAGCGAGTTCGTTTGAAAATCCCCCGTTGTTGGCGCTGCATTGCGTCTGTTCATAATCGACTTACGACCTCATGAAACTTCTGTTACCTGTCTTTACATGTGCTGGCAATACACAATGCATATAAGAGCTTTACGTGTAGGGAAAGCATTTATGGAGGGCGCCAGAACAATAGGCCACCGTGACCGGGCAAAACTGGATAATTTTCCGTGCGCAGAACCGGCAACGCGCAGGCGCAGGGCTCCCCTCACACGTGAGGGCCAACCATAGATTATACTCTCTATATAATAATCTATGGGCCAACAGATGCTATCAATTCCACTGCAGGGCGAGGGACAGCAACAAGCAGTTCAATTTACGCGAGTATAAAAAATTCTCCTTTCAATATCCGCCCTCATGCCCCTCCTGCCACCCATTTGTCATAGTTCTTTTGCTTGCGATGATAATTCGACTTTTCCGAATTGTGACTTAGAAGCTACCCTACCTTTCACGTTCGATTTTATTTTCGGTACAGCCCCACCCCCTTTTTCACTTCTGATTGACGTACATAGTGCCTCCCCGTTCCTGGAATTTTCTTTCTTTGTACTGTTGGAATTTTTCTTTGACATGTGTTTGCGGCGTCGTTTTTCTGCATCGTTATTTCAGAGCTGCTCCACGTTTCACGTTTGATTATAATGGGAACACCCCCAAAACTTTTTTTGTTTGATTGGGATCATGCGTGCCTCCCCGAATTTTCTTTCCTTGTACACAGGGGATTTTCATGGACATGTGTTTGCAGCGCCGTTTCCGAATTGTAATTTAGTTACTGCCCATCTTTTCACGTGGATTGATGTTCACGTTTGATTGTATTTGGGTACAGCCCCAAAATTTCCCGTTTAATTGACGTACACCAGGCCTCCCCCTATTTTCGGTCGTTGTATAATTGGGAATTTCCTGGACATGGGTTTGCAGCGTCGTTTTCGAATGGTACTTCCAGTACTGCCCCTCTTTCACGTTTGATTGATGTCCATCGCGCCTCCCGGAGTTTGCTTTCCGGGTGCCATTCAAGTGTGTGATGATGCACACTCCATGTACCAATTGGTTACTCGTTTGTTCGAGTCCCTAGTGACTCTCGGAAGGGTATGAGCCATGCTTTTTCCCATTAGGGTTTTTTACCGCAGGTCCTTCCTTCCTCGTGGCGCTGGTATTGCTTGTATTACCCAATGGCGCTTGTATCATCCTTGCCATATTAATAAAGAGTCACAGCTGCAGTTTTCAGTTACCAGAACTGAGGCTCGGCTGTGGCCATTCGCAAAACGCAGACACGTTTTCATTGTGGTTTTTTCTCTGTATGCACCTTGAGATCAAGTTATGGCGGCCAACATAATTATTTCTGTTCCTCGCTTCGTGAGGTTGATGTTCATGTCAAAGTGTTGTATATTAATGACTCATTGTTTATCGAAAGAATATTTGATAAAACGTTTCTGTCGCAAAACCTACCATGGTTCTCGTTGGTACACCACCATATTCTGCGAACATTAAAAAATTTCATTCAATACAAATCTCTCACTTCAAAAGAGAAAATGCCAACTTCAGACAAGCTGTAATAGAAATATGTTTGTTTCTGGGTAAACTATGATAGCATACATCCTTAAATACACAAACCGCTGCAAAAGTTACATTGTGCGGTAGGATGTAGGATGATCCAATGACGTCAAAGTTGTGCAGACTTTGTTGGTACGCCGGGTCGTGGCGAGAAAGTCGTATCCAGAGGGCACACACTCGAGAGCTGTTTGGGGACTGAAAGAGAATATTAAAGGGGTGTGCATGGTGAGCCCTTCCTGCGTTCCCTGGGTCAAATGATTTTCTCTCTTCGGCAATTTATAAAGAAGATGCAGGTCTTCGTCTCACCAGGGTTCCTTCGCCAGCTTATCAGTCCGCAGCGAAGGGTTCAAGCTCAACTGAGGAGTTGTCACAGGGCTCGAAGCTGGCCTTGATAGTCTTTGCATTGCCTCCGTGGACATCTCGTCTTTCTATGGCCCTGTGGAAGCACACCACAGAGGAGCTGTCTGCGGAATGCGGCAGGAATCCACGTGGACCCTGTAGCATGTTTGTCGGTGCAGGGCTTTCAGAATCATAGCCTCAGTGCTGACAAGGATGGCTCTGTTCAGATATTCCATCTTGGTCGCTCGTGTTACCATTGGATGCCCACATATAAGTGCAGAGCTTGAGGCGTTTTCGGTAGAATGTCGTGGTCTCGCTTCCGCATACAAGGCTTATAAGTGCCCATGATTCTCCGCTTTGATCGTGGTTGGCGGCCTGGTTTTCTTTTGAGAGCAGTGATGATCCAGAGACCGGCTGGCTCTGCCAGTGCGTGCTCTTATATCCCTGTTAAATGATCACTAGAAGATGTTACGGTACCCAACCATCCAAAGATATCATCTGCCTTGTGCACAGTTCCATCTATGCAAAACATTGAAAATTCTGTACCATAACTTGGAAGGAAGGGAGGGAGGAGGGAGGAGATGACGGAGGACAGTACAACAGTACCAAGCCAAGCCACAGAGACAGACTGCCTCACGTGTACAATAGCTGTGTCTACGCTTCGTGAGCCCGCTTTAAGTCCGATGCCTAAGACGTCCGTTCTGTGTGTTTTGAAAGCTACGAAGCACCATGCTCGATGCTGCGTGTATTCTAGAGACGTCTCCATATCTCGAATGCCTCGTCTGCTTTTCTTCTCCACAGCTAGGGGTAAATGGCCCACTGTGACATGAGTGAAGTCGAACGATGAAACCCCGATGCGGCATAGTACCAGCATTGAGTTGGGGTGTTCCAGGCAAGTGAAAACTATGGTGATACTGGACTGTCTCAGCGTCCAATTCTTTTAAGAAGATAAGCATGTGTTTGGTTGATCCTCTGCTGGCACATAAAGGATGAAAATGAACAAGAATGAATGTCTACGGTCTATCAGCCTTTGTAGGCTATGTAAGACGATTGATAACAAAAATCACTAGAGATGATTAACGTGAGAAAAAGACAATCTAGATTCCCGGTGACATGCGTCACTTACCGATGGGTGGAGAAACGCGGCGGGTCTAAAAATCTTACTTCCAACTCTCAGGGGGCACTGGCAACTTGCAGTCAGTCTTATAATCATATTATGTGTGTGTGTGTGTGTGTGTGTGTGTGTGTGTGTGTGTGTGTGTGTGTGTGTGTGTGTGCGCGCGCGCGCATGTTTGCGAGTGTGTGTGTCACGTGTGTGTGTTCGTGCGTGCGAGCGCGCGTGTGTGTATGTGTGTGTATGTGTGTGTGTGTGTGTGCGCGCGCGTGTGTGTATGTGTGTATATGTGTGTGAGTATGCGTGTGTGTTTGTGTGTATGTGTATGTGTGTGTGTGTGTGTGTGTGTGTGTGTGTGTGTGTGTGTAGGCAACAGTTTTAAGGCTCTGATGGAGATAAAAAGTCATGGTATAAAAACAATACTGTCGCCCTTACCGAGAAATTCAATTCAAGAGTTCTCATATTACAAGGAAAGAAAGAAAGAAAGAAAGAAAACAACATTCAAAAGCACGCTCTGCAGCTTAACTTTCAACTGGCCTCTCACGGAGAGAGCCCGAGGATCAGAGTCCTACAATCTCGCACTCTAGACTGCAAAGTTTGGGGCAAAAAACAGCTCGGATGTTCAGGTCGGCAACCGCGTTGTCTAAGCACCGGCTGTCAAGAGAAATGTTGGCTGGTACTTCAGGGTTCTGCAGCGGTCAAGAGCACTCAGCTCAGCAGGAGATTGCCTCGTATGCAATTGTCTCTCCAGTCACAACGAACCCTTATTTTCTTTTCCGTCCATTGCTTGTGGAGACTCCCCCAGACTTAACTAATGTCATGCTGACGTCGTCTGAGCAACGATGATGGAAAATGGAATGAATGGAGCTTTGAGGATGTCAAGCTGAAGAGTTGTAATCACGCAAGCAGCCCACGGACAAGGTTACAATGATTATCTATACATGTATCTGTATCATGCGGATGACAACTCATCCTTGAGGAAATCGGTGATAAATGTTTTCCCTGTTTGACAACATCGGCGAGAAGCTGCGGCATGTTCAAAGCTGTCTTCGAAGGCGCTGCGCAGAGCTACATTTCACTACAACATTTTTTATCATAATCATGTTACCTAATTTCTTGTGTGCTGAACACCGCTATCAAAGAAGCTTCTGTCTTTACTTATCATCAAGCTATGGACAAAGGCAATGTCCTTCTGCAGTCGCAGCAAACCAATGGGTGGTGAACCGTTCCTGGTCAATATATCATGGGATGGAGGTTACTATCTGAGCTGTGATTAAGTGATGTGTACATGCATCTTTCGTAAACGAACCACATCGGATGGCTTTTATCAATGCCTATTAGACCCCTTTCAAAAATGCACCAAAAGCTGACTACACTGCTCGTGGGAGATAGATCTTCGGAAAGATTAATGTAATGTTTTCAGCGTATTGGTAGAGAGACATAGTCAGGGTTGGCTGGCATTGTCGTAAATGGCGGAAGGATTACATTGGATGGCATCAACAAAATGGACGCGCATCTTTGTCACTTTGGTGTGCGTGTTGGTATTCTAGGGTCAGGACCGAGGATGGGCCTGCGACAATGTGAGTGTCACATTTGCAGGAGACAATACTTCTTTTCAGTTGTAAACAAGTGCTTCAGTCAAATAATTGTAATTCGAGGAGAGCAAACCAGCTTCAACTCTCCAAAGAGAATACTTCCTATTATTTTTCGTACGCCCTCTGTTGCCCTCTCTTTTCCCTTTGACCCTATTTTATGCTGATTGTTATGTAAAATAGGTATTTCAAAGAGTGAAAAATGAGCTTTTATATCTGTTGTATATCGGCAGATTAGTTGTCTTCATCTGGCAAAATCTACAGTCTCATCTGCAATAAACATCCTGTCCTGTTTTAACGTCATTTCAAACGTCTGCAAACCAAAATGGCTTCAGGCTGCAAAGCTTTTGAATTCATGCACCCACGCTCAAGGATGTACGTGCATGCGCACGCATGCCCACGCACACACGTAGACATACATGCAGGTATGAACCCCCTTCCCCTCCTCCATGCCTGCTCCTCATTTTCTAATCCATCTCCCACCCCCACTCCCCCACCCCCACTCCCACCCCCAACCCCACCCCACCCCCATCCGCCTCCTACTCCTCTATCCTCCCCCAGGCCATCATTTCCAAAATGCGCTCGTAGCTAAAAGCGAAATTATCATTTCCGATAGATACCGTTTTGGATTGAAGACGACATCAACAATCCACCGACCGATCTTCTGCACAGCTCTGCTCTTGAAACCAGGTTCCATAGACATTTTTCACGAGGCGGAAGGGTGGTGGTGTGGAAGCAAGCAGCTGCCGTCCACACAGCACATTCATCCTTGTTTCCCATCCCTGGAGGTAGAGAGAGAGCGCGGCTTACGTGACTGCAGTCAGACATATGGAAAACGACCTCGTCAATGTATTGCTCTGAAAGTGCTGACTGTGCAGCAGCAGTGAGGACCCCCCTGCAGGGAGTGCTGCTTACCGTGGCCTTTGTAATACTTTTTTGCAACAACAGTCGTATCGGTGTCGCGTTTTCCACCTGAAGAAGTACTGGTATCCTGTACTTGGCATTTTGCGACATAACCTATGGCAGACTGTCTCGACGAAGGTTTTGAAGATGTATAGATTTTCCCCCGTTACAGACGATTAGCTCTGTTTTCACAGAGCTCCAGACTTAATAACCTTTTGTGTTTGCGTGAGTTATGCATTAGAACATGACATTTGCAAGAACTCATGATCCTTGACAGTATGTGTCTGATTCGTTTTAAGTTTGATATCTGCTGCATTACATTGATACCCCCTGTAGGTGATTTAGTGTCTTTTGTGATATCTACATCTCTCGAAATACTATTTTTCATCTCTCGAAATCTTGTCCTAGAGGCAAGATAGAGGCTTGACACAAATTCATAAACAACAGAATAGAGAGACTCTCGAAATATAAACAAACTAGAGCGAAATGAACATTGCAAAACAGAACAATATGTAGCGGCTGTCTTCAACACAAAAATAACACGCAAAACTCTTTCGACAAGAATGTGAGGTCACAAGCGTGTCCCCTTCCCCAAATGACTTTGTTGTCATCAAGGCTACTAAGAGATAAAAGATACGTTAGTATTGTAAAGGAAACAATCAAGAAAGTGGCCGATGAATATGCAGCCTTTCCTTATTCTAGAGAAATGTTGCACAAAGTTCCACTGGAGGAAATTCACATAACAATATCTGCAAGACTTTTTATTGGTTATTTGTTAATGTGCATTAGGCAGGCAACAATCAATTATTCAAAAAATTGTGCTAAAGAAAGACGAAAAGCAGAAAAAGAATTGGAAGAAACTATCAGTAACCTAGAGATTGAAGTGGAGAGGGAAAACGGAACCAATGAAGTACAACTAAAGCTGCTGAAAGAAAAAAAAGGGAGTTGGAAACGATGAGAGAGGAAAGGATTAAAGGAGTAATGATTAGATCAAAAGCTAGATGGTATGAGGAGGGAGAAAAGAACAGTGCCTATTTTTTAAGTCTTGAGAAAAGACACTACAAAGAAAAAATAATCCATAGACTTTCGCTGCCTGATGGATCGGAATTGAAAGGCTGGCATAATATCCTTGCAGAACAGGCGAGATTTTACGAGAATCTGTATAAAAATAGAGATTATGAGGTTCAGGACATTTGGCCGGATACTCTGAAAGAAGAAACACGACAGTTATCTGGTGAACAGATGCTAGAACTGGAGGGTCCTCTAACCTATGAAGAGCTTTCTGTATCTTTGAAAGCCATGTCCAATAACAAATCGCCAGGGACTGACGGTTTTACTGTAGAGTTTTTCAAGTTCTTTTGGTCAGACCTGGGGAAAATGATTTGCAAGAGTTTGAACGAGGCTCACGAAAGCGGAGAATTGTCGGTGACGCAAAAGCAGGGTATCATAACGTGTATGGGTCGTTTTCAACCACGTGATACGCACGTTGCCGTCCGCCATGTTTCTACCCTAGCCACGCCATCTGCGATTGTTGATACTGTGCATCCTTCTGTGACTTAGTTCATTTTCGTTCGTTTAGCGTGATCTAAACCATCAAATGTCCAACTTTTCAAAGAAAGAAGAGCCTGTACCTTATAGGGCAGGTCTTCCAAGCGATGTGAGATCCCGATATGACCAGAAAACTGCTGTGATTGGAATGGATCCGTACACAGTACAAGCCAGCGAGTTTCGTCGGGACAGAATGCCTTGGCCAGAGGTTTCCTACCTGGATGTGTACACATACCTTGTTTGCAGGTGAGGTATTTTCAAATTAGTTGTTGTTAATTCAGTTGACAATAATTTGTGACTCTCCATCGCTAAATTAGTCGGTTGCGCAGTTGAGTCATTTTGCGCAAACCACCCACAAACGAGGTGGGGGTTGTAGTGGTCGACTTAAAGATTTTTGTGGGTTTTTTGCTTCTCTAGTCCCTTCTGAATTGTATGAGTAAGTTTCGTGTTTGAAATCAACATGTAAGAGTATGCTTTATGAGGTTTTTTGGGTGTGGTGGTAAATCATTTACAAGAAAACGTCCGCTAACAGATTGTCAACATCAAGGATTTTCTCAAAGTTTCGTAGCCACCACTGCAACAGATCGACGGGGGAATACCCTAGTAGGCTGCCAACCAAAGCCAAAAACCACTGCTTCATCTCTGTGGCAAATTGCATGAGTCTAGAATAAGGGTTGCTAGGGGAAAAGGGGGAATAATGTATGTAAACTTAAAATTAAAACGCGTTTTTCTCAAAAAGCATATTTTTAGGGTGTCGATCTTCAAAGTCATGTGAAATTGTGTAGTGTAGGGTAGTCATATGTTCATGATTATTGCACCATTGAGAAGCTTGTTGTGTGCTCTTTTTGAAAACATACAGATATCAAAATGTTCAAAATGCAACGAGTGGCTCATTTTGTGATGGAGGGTCACATTTTCATTTAATGTCACGCTGTATAGTGTAAAATCTACATTTAGGGTAAACTGGAAGAAGAAAAATAGGGCTGAACATTTCAATCCATGGTTCCCTTTTTCTTGTAAAGTGTTCAGGTGTGATTCGAAGTAAACTCTAAGCCTACAACATAATTAACCGCCTAAATCCCCCTCCCCTCCCCCCCCCCCCAAAAAAATTTTTTTTTAAATGAACTAACAGGTAGCCTGATAGGTCTAGTCACTGGGGACACTTCTTGTTCCAAATTGTCCAGCCAGGACTGGGCCTTACCAGTGATGTAATTTGTTCAATCTTGAGTGTGAGTAGGTGAATTGTTGACATTGCATTAAATGTAATTTTGCTTTATTTTGAACAGCACATCTTGGTATTCAAAGACACAGATGAAGGCGTTCAAGTCGTTGGATGCCTACAAGCTATCACAAGAGGACTGGATTCGGGAGATGCTACACAAGGAAATAACGGCTTTCATCTCTTGAGAGCAAAAGTGAGTTTAATCTACTTTTTTTAACATTAATTCAGTGACAATTCAGGCATACTTTCCTTTGTTTACCATGGATACAACGGTAAATTTTGAAGTGTCATAGGCTTACTTTGACTACAAACCCACAACTGATACAGTTTAATTGAGCAAAAGTTCAGGAAATTTAGTTTCTGTCATAGAACAATAGACGAATAATAACATATCAAAATTATCAAAAATATATGAAATAAATGATGAGATTTAGAGATGCATGCGCAGTTCTGCACAAAAACAAATCTATAAATAATAGAAGCTTACAACTTCACGTGTTTTAAAACTGATATCGTGTAAAATATCAATAATCTTGATACATATGGGGTCTTGGGGCACAATTTCATGCAGAGAACTTAGTTTTGGGTTGATACAGCTGTAGGTAAACCAATTAGCATGTAAACAGAGTGAGAAAGAATGGCTTTATACAATACTTGTGTGTGTGTGTAACAAATGTAACAGAGACCAGTGAAGAACTTGCATCATCGCATCTTCTTAAACAGTTTTTCCTTTTCTTGTGTAGGTTACCCATTCCTACGCTGTCAACAACACACCTCTGGAGCCATGGGTCATCATCTCCAAGGACGGCGCTGTGGAATCAGCACACTGCACCTGCATGGCTGGACTGGCAGAGGCATGCACCCACATCGCTGCTGTGCTGTTCTGCCTGGAGACCTGCGCCCGAGTGCGCTCAGAGACCTCTCCAATGGATCTGCCTGCCTACTGGATTTTTCCAACAACAGCCAGGCTGGACACCCAGTTCAAGAAATTAAAAGATATAGACTTCCAGTCTGCAGCTAAGAAAAGGAAGCAGAAGTCTACATTGGATGCAGACAGAGGAGATGAGCCTGAAAAGTGTTCAGCGTGGTGTGTGCAAAGTGAATTACTGAATTTGTATTCTTCAGCTTCTGTCTGTACTGATTATATTTTGACTGTAATTATTTTGCTCCATGGAAGGTGTGATACTGGTGCTAATGTGTTTTCACTGTCTCATCTGCTTTGCGGAGTGTGTGATACTGATTATAAATGTGTTTGACTAATTCATTTGCTCAGTGGTAGGGTGTGATACTGATTCTAAACTGTATCATTTGCTCAGTGGAAAGTTTATGTGGAAGGTGTGGTACTGGTTGTAAAATGTTTTCACTAATCTTTGAAATTTTATGTGGTATAGTTCTGTTTCCACTGTCATTAATTTGCCCTGTGGGTGTGGACAATCGGGGCCTGATTGTAATGTTTTTCAACTTATTTGTTTGTGGAAGTTCATTTACCATATTATTGTCTCTGTCATATCTTTTAGCTTGTACTAAATGGAGACAAGTTGAAGTGCTCTGCTGTAATTTTGGTGTGTTGGATGTGTGGATGTGTTTGCGGTTGGTGCTGTTTCCTGTTTGCTTGTATTTTGTATATGTAAATGCCTAGGGCATTTTTTTAGATTAGGCGTACGAAATGTCCTTAATAATAATAATAATAATAATACAGTGAGGTTGGCATTTAACTTCAGAATTAATGTCCAGTACATCCCAAGGTTTAATGTTTACAGAAATTCATGATACATTCATGGTGCACTGCAGTAGGAAAATGGTGCACTGCATGACAATGTCACAGACACACCAATTCAAAATTCATACATCTTATTTTATTCTCACTAGCTATCACCCAACAAACACAATAGAATAATTATTACAAAAAATGTTCACCAAGTACATGGGCTTCATCATACTGTACACAGTAACAGGTTGCACAGAATTCAAATCTAGCCTGTTCTGATGTAAACACATTGTGCACAGCTCACCCAGTCATCATCATAACAGAAAAAAGATTCAATCAAAGGGCACAATGGACTGATGCAAATTCCCAATACAACAGCACACTTGAACTATTTTGTCTATTGTTGGGGAGTGCTCACCATTTTTCCTTCTCATAAACTGTAGGGGATGAATTAATGTCCAGTACATCCTAAGGTTTAATTTTTACAGAAATTCATGATACATTCATGGTGCACTGCAGTAGGAAAATGATGCACTGCAGTAGGGAAATGGTGCACTGCAGGAGGGTGTAACCTGTCTCTGGAAACTTTGATGTCTGTCATGTTATGGAGTGTGTAGGGAATGTTGTAGATTTGTAGTTAATAATGATGATGTAAATGTAACATAAAATATTGCTGATGGGAAATAAAATGATTTTTGTTTGAAGTTCTTGGACTTCCAGTCAATAGTGTTTGTCCCATTTGCACACAGACTAAGTAATAGTCTGATCATTCACTTTTGAACAAACATGACAATGTCACAGACACACCAATTCAAAATTCATACATCTTATTTTATTCTCACTGGCTATCACCCAACAAACACATTCAAAATGCAGAATAATTATTACAATCAATGTTCACCAAATACATGGGTTTCATCATACTGTACACAGTAACAGGTTGCACAGAATTCAAATCTAGCCTGTTCTGATGTAAACACATTGCGCACAGCTCACCCAGTCATCATCATAACAGAAAAAGGATTCAATCAAAGGGCACAATGGACTGATGCAAATTCACAATACAACAGCACACTTGAACTATTTTGTCTATTGTTGGGGAGTGATCACCATTTTTGCTTCTCATAAACTGCAGGGGCACTTCTTTCTGAAGGATGCCAAACTTCCTTCGTACAAGGCCAATGACTCTTTCAACATTAGCGATGCTCCTAGTGTTTTCAACTTCAAGAGGGTGCAGCTGTTTCTTTCCACGAGTGAAATTTGGAATCAAGAGCTTTGCTTGATAGAACAGAACCTGGTCTTCTATGTTGAACCCTCTGTCAGCCATGATCACATCCCCAGGCATCAAACAACTGAGTATCCCACTTTCCTCAATCATGCATTTGTCAGAAGCCCTCCCCCATAAGCATCCGAAAGGAAAGAAACTGATCCCTGAGGTGAAATACCGATGAGATACTTGGTTGTTTGATAGTGTTTGTAGTTCGAAAAGATTTGGATTGCATTTGCTTGTCCAGATGGTTTCTCAGCTGCAAGTTCAAAACAATCAACAATGACAGCTACCTTTTTTCCAAACTTCTCTCGAAAACACATGGGCATGGAAATCTGAAGTTCTTCTCTAGCTGGCCACCTGATCAGGATCTGCAATCTTGATGACAATACTTCAAGTGTTCTGTGGAAACTCCTCATTACAGTAGCAACAGACAACTTGAGCTGATATGCAAAATCCTGAAAGTAATTGTTCAGTCTTATCTTGATGAGACAGAGAAGCAGTTCTTGTTCCTTTCTGAGTGACACAGTTTGGTTAGACATGTGGGGTGAAACTAAATCAAGAACAAGATCAAACATTGCTAGACTTGGCAATCCAGTGTAAAATGTGATTTTTTTCTTTGTCTGCAGTATAGTACTCCCTATCATAAATAGAGATGTTCTTGGTCTCAGACAATTTTGCTGACTCAACAACCCTTGCTGCATTATCAGCCAACACCTGGTCTATGGCCTGTGAGGTCAAATCAGTCTGGGCTGCAACTTCTCTTCTGACATCATCAAACTGGTCATTTGCATCAATGTCATCAGTCACACTACCCAAAAGTGCATCACCACCATCATTTTCTTGCTCAGTACTATCCACATTCTCTCCATCTTCTCCATCACCGTCAGTGATGTCAAAAGCAGTTCCAACATCAGCTTCCTCTGCATCTCCTGTACATGTACTTGATTTCTTTTTCTTGTTCGTAGGCCCTTCACCACTTGTTGATGCAGGTCTCTTGCTCCTTGAACGGAGTCGTTCAAACCTGAAAGACAAATAAAGTATACAGTGCATTCAGGAACTTACTCAGAACTGAAGCATGGTAATCCCTGTCCTGACCTGTCCCTCACAGCGCCGGAAGTAAAAATTAAATGAATACTAATATGTGAGGGGGTGGGGACTGGATTGTGTTTGTGGAGGGATTTGAATCGCGCCACTTGGTAGAACACTGAGTTTTTAGACACTGATACAGCTGGATAAGCCTTAAACATCAAAATTTATGTGATCCTAAGCCTTTAAACATGATCACTTACCTATCTTTGGCCTTGTCCAGAGTGTGGTTTGATATCTTGTGTCCCAAATGAAGGGTAGGCAGCCATGAAGGACTGTTCCGCATGTGAAGGTAGGCCTTTGTGCCTGTTGAACACACAATACATGTATCGATTAAGATTCATTCACAAAGTTAGTGACCTTTAAGACATGTATGCACACATACTTTAAGGAATAACTGCAATTATTACGTTTGGACGACTTGTGTCACAGTCATACTGAACTGATGGAGATTTAACCCAAAGCTGACTCGCACTGTTTACAATTTGCACTGTTTGCTTCGATTAGCTTCTGAATCATACATACAAATCAAACATAAACTGAACATAATTTAGCCAGTGGCATTTAAAACTGAAAAAAAGCACTTGACTTACCATCCACAAAGTGCCTCGAATAAACGATAGCCTTATCCCATTGCACACAATTAAGACTACATATTTTAAGGCCTAACTCACTGCAATTAGTATGTTTGGACGACTTGTGTCACAGTCATACTGAACTGATGGAAATTTAACCTAACTCTGAATCGCACTGTCTACAATTTGCACTGTTTGCTTCGGTTAGCTTCTGAATCATACATACAAATCAAACATAAACTGAACATAATTTAGCCAGTGGCATTTTAAACTGAAAAAAAGCACTTATCATCCACAAAGTGCCTCGAACAAACGATAGCCTTATCCCATTGCACACAATTAAGACTACATACTTTAAGGCCTAACTGCAATTAGTACGTCTGGACGACTTGTGTCACAGTCATACTGAACTGATGGAAATTAACCCAACTCTGACTCGCACTGTCTACAATTTGCACTGTTTGCTTCGGTTACGGGTTAGCTTCTGAATCATACATACAAATCAAACATAAACTTAACATAATGTAGCCAGTGGCATTTAAAACTGAAAAAAGCACTTACCATCCACAAAGTGCCTCGAACAAACGATAGCCTTATCCCATTGCTCTTCTGTAACAATGTCTTCTCTGTAGATGAAAGCTTTCCTTCCACAGTCTCCTCCTTTCGGCACTCAGCTATGTCGTTTCCTCATCCAGGTGTTATATATTGGTTGGGGTCTTGTGAAAAGTAATCTTCTGATCGATAGGCACATTTTTTTCACCCCCAGGCCGGTTACTACACCCACTGATGGCACAGATCACCATGGTATTTTTCACTCTCTGACTATGCTCGTCGCTGCTTGACAACAACCGGCTAGGGTAGAAACATGGCGGACGATGCGGAGCACACGTTTCGCTGACGTCACGTGAAAACGACGGATACTGAAGGAGGATTGTGATCGAACACTGCTTAAGAACTGGCGACCTATAACATTATTGAATGTGATATATAAAATGGGTTCTGGATGCATAGCTAACATAATTAAAAGATATATTTCAACATTGATTGGAAAAGAACAGCGCGGTTTCCTTAAAGGGAGGTACATAGGGGAAAATGTGAGACTTATATATGATGTGATTAACTACACCATGGAGCAGAAGAAGAAAGGGCTTTTGTTAATTGTGGATTTCGAAAAAGCTTTTGACTCCATATCCCCCAAATTTATAGAAAAATGCCTTTCATATTTTGGTTTTGGAAAATCCCTCATAACATGGGTGAAAACACTAAACAATGGAGCAAATGCTTGTGTAGTTCAAAATGGTCACAAGTCTCAATTTTTCCCGGTAATGCGCGGCACAAGACAGGGGGATCCCCTGTCGTGCTACATTTACCTCATGTGTGCGGAGGTGCTGAACATTTTAATCAAAGGCATCCAAATAAATGGCAAAGAATACCTAGTTTGTCAATATGCTGATGACACGGAATTTCTACTTGATGGTTCTGAGCAGTCTCTGCGAGCCACTCTTCGAACGTTAGACACATTTAGAAAAATATCTGGACCAAAAATGAACACTAGGAAAACTAAGGCTGTATGGATAGGTTCCATGGCAAAATCAACGATGCGCCTGTGCACGGACGTTCGACTCAATTGGACGACGGAACCGTTCAAACTATTAGGAATAGTACTAACAGATAACTTGGATGGAATAGTAGACATGAATTATCAGCATGTAACTAGAAAGATACAATCTTTGCTTCGTATATGGAGAAGGAGGAACCTAACGCTGCTAGGGAAAGTAACATTAGTGAAGTCGCTTGCAGTTTCAAAATTGACATATTTCTTAATGAACATTCCAAGACCACCTGACTCTACAATGAAGGAACTCCAGAAGGAATTTTATGCATTTATATGGGGGGGGGGCAAAATAGATAAGATAAAGCAAACTGTAATTACCCAACCATATGCTGAAGGAGGTTTGCAGATGACTGATCTTCATGCATATGACAGGGCGCTAAAACTAACATGGATCAACCGATTAGCACAAGCACCTGAAATGGGTATTCCTCTCGGAAAAGTAATTGATATTAACACTTTAATCGAAACTAGGGGATGTATAAGTCAGTCTGCAATAAGCAGTGTGAGGAACGTTTTCTGGAAGCAGGTTTTGGAAATCTGGAATGAATTTGTAAGCAAGCACTATCGGCACGTTTTGACCTGTGACCTTTTACATCAGCCATTGTGCACAATCCGCAATATAAAGATAAAACTTACTTTTAAAAAAACATGGTTTGACGTAGGAATTAGAAGTATGAAAGATATTATTCATCCGAACAGGGGATTTAAATCATTTGAAGAGTTAAAATGTCACTTTAGCCTACAAGGAAACTTTTTGGAATATGCAAAACTATTAAGTATAATCCCCGCTCACTGGAAGAGTAGTATTGAAAGAGCTACCGCAAGTAGTACGGCTTGTGAGGGGGATCTACCGATACGATCCTTTTTGCTAAAAAATAAAACAAAACTTGCGAGAATGTACTATACAATTCTTAGTGAAAATAGCCAAAAACCTACTTCGCAAACATCTTGGGAAAAAAGATTGGGAGTATCTGAATTGCCATGGAGGCGGTATTATATGATTCCCTTTGTAGCAACAAGAGAAGTGAAACTTAGGAACTTTCAGTATAAAATTCTGCACAGAATACTACCCGTTAATGAATATTTGTTTAAGCTAAAGATTGTTCAGAGTAATGTCTGCTCTTTCTGTTTGACAGAACCCGAAACTTTGGAGCATCTCTTTGTTGACTGTATTGTTAGTGAAACATTTTGGAAAGAAATTATTTGTTTCCTTCGAAGCAAGACAAGGATTCCCTTACATTTGAATAAGCAAAATATTTTGTTTGGCTCACCAGACTATGATGCATGTACAAACCATATCATTCTGCTAGGAAAGAAACATATACATTACAAAAGATCCATGAATGAATTGCCTTCATTTGAAGACTTAAAAAAGTTATGTTTAATGTGTTGAATACAGAAGAGTGTGCAGCTAGAATGGCAGGTAATTTTGAGAAATTTAAGTTGAAGTGGAATTCTTTTTTACAGGAATGAGGGCCGTTGTGAATGCATGTACATTTCTGTTACAGTGTCTATGATCCAACCTTGATATTTGTATCCTTTTTTTTTAAAATAAAGTGTTTTAAAAATAAAAATAAAAAAGACTTTGTTGTCACGATGAAAATCATGCCTCGTAGCATAACTCATTTTAAATGTTTCCGTACTTCTCGGGCTTCGTGGGTCATGCGCGAGCTGAAATCCGTTGCAATAAATATCAAACCCGTGACTGTTTTGTTGAATTGTATTGGACAGGTAAACTTTTACGCGCTCCTCGCCAAATGAGAGATCAAAATCCCAGTCAAAGATTAACGATTATCTCTCTAATGAAAGGATTAAACATTCTTCCAATTGCAGATTTCCAGCATCTTCCTCGACGAAGCTCTTACCAACAAGGAATGCTCGCTCTCGGAGGATTGATTATGCGGCCCTGTGATCAGGGGTTAAAGTGCAAAGCGGTTTGAGACCCAGACATGGGTGACGAGTCTATGTTTTTTTTACCCACATCTTTAACCACACCTTATCTCGAATGGAAAAGGGAAACAGGCTTCAGAATCGACATCTTCGATGTCTTATATTAGAATACAAATGTTCGTCACCTACATATTAACTTCCGTTTGTAACAGAAGACAAGTATGTCCTATCGAAGAAAGTGAAGGAATGGACTTTTCTAACACAACATTTCTAATGCCCAGATTGAGCTGAGGCACGCATCTAAAATGACGGAATATTACACCAAACCACATACAAGTACTTGCTCTTTTTAGACATAATTTTACTCGTCAACTTTAGACAGCAAAAGCCGGGAACAAAACGATCATTAAAAAATATATTGTTATCATTCGTATTATATATAAATGCGGGGTTTCGTTGAACGGGTTTGCTTTCCTTCTCTCGAGGAAACGTATTAAGTTTCTTTATTCAGAAACCGGGTGAACGTTTTTGAATTGGTCACTCTATCGGGAACTGGATGGGGTTGCAAAAGTTCTCTTTGTGTGAGGCTTGAGAAACAAACAGTAGCCTTCTCAAATGTCAGAATTCGAGGACATATTTTTTTAAGCAACTCTATATCAATTCCATCATCAAATAGGAGGGCAAAAACACTCGCCAAATAAATTACATGACGGTATGAGAGACACTGGCTCGTAAGAAATTGTTACTGGAAAGATGAGTATCGCGGAAAAAATCAATGTTTTTCATTTTCCAGAAGATTTCCAATTCTGCCCCTGTGCAACATGCTCTCTCTCTCTCTCTCTCTCTCTCTCTCTCTCTCTCTCTCTCTCTCTCTCTCTATCTATCTATCTTTCTCTCTCTCTCTCTCTCTCTCTCTCTCTCTGCTGTCACACACTTTTGAAGGACTATGTTGCCCTCCAAGCACCGGAA
This sequence comes from Theodoxus fluviatilis, assembly GCA_034096865.1. Classification (NCBI taxonomy): domain Eukaryota; kingdom Metazoa; phylum Mollusca; class Gastropoda; order Cycloneritida; family Neritidae; genus Theodoxus; species Theodoxus fluviatilis. The sequence continues at coordinate 12,569 of JAWQFJ010025593.1, read as the reverse complement.
GAATAGTTCACGAAGTTGCTGCTGTAAGATGAAGTCATTCCCGGTCTCAATAACACTGGTGTATGTACATGTGTGTGTGTGTGTGTGTGTGTGTGTGTGTGTGTGTGTGTGTGTTTTGTGTTTGTGTGTGCGTGTGTGTGTGTGTGTGTGCATGTGTGTGTGTGCGTGTGTGTGTATGTGAGTGTGTGTGTGTGTGTGTGTGTGTGTGTGTGTGTGTGTGTGTGCGTGTTATTGCTGTTATATGTGTGTGTTTGTGTGTGTGCGTGCGTGCGTGCGTGTGTGTGTGTGTGTGTGTGTGTGCGCGCGCGCATGTGTGTGTGTGTGTGTGCGAATGATAAACTATAGAACACAATACATGTGTGACACGTGTACGAAACAAATGTGCTCACTTAGTGCTCGAAAAAACCGGAAATTACATTTATCATGGAATCACATTCTATAAAAACGACGTATAAAAGGAAAGTTGATTTAAAACATTAAAGGGTTTGCTGGGGTTTACAATCTAGTGGATCGGCATGTAAAAGAAAAAGCTGTAAATAGACTTGTCATGATGACGATATGCTGATAACATACAGTACATCTCATTTAGACCTTCAATACAGTCAGCACGGATCGTGTCACGGCTTAATAAATAACAGGAGAGTTTTATCACCACAACAACATCTGTGAGTATTGAATTGATTGGAGAAGCGCCTTAATGTGAAACGTAAACAGAGGGTGTTTTCAATTATTCCTATCCTTGCTTCGTTTTTGTTGATACAAGAAAAAGACCAGCAGCCAAAAGGTTGACCAGGATAGGGACACCATCAAATATTACTTTCTTAACTAAGGGGAAAGATTATCTGATAAAGAAATCACTTCAGGAATCACTTTTCAGTACCGCTTCTCTCGCTTTTAAAAAGGGACAAGCTCGATGAGACCATGCAATAGCCAGACACAATAGTCCTGAGGCCAAGCAGCTCTATCATTCAAAAGCTTTGGATAGTTGTTGACACCAAAATATATTTGTTCTGATGGGTTAAGGGAATATTCTTTGTTGATATTTTGCAAACAATAATTTTCAAATGAATATAAATAACGTATGATAATTAAAAGAAGTTGGAAAAAAACTCCATGAAAAACATCTATTTGCCGGTACCAGATTCGGAGTTGCGTCCCTTGCATACGGGTTTCTAACCTAAACAACGGCGCTAAACAAGTGCATTTCGCACTGCTGCGAAGACATTACTTCTCTAGATTTAGCGAGTTTCACAGAGATTAAATGGAATACCACCATGTGGTCAAGCAAGCAGTGGAGTAGTTTAGACGGCGAAGAACGTGTGATAGCTGAGAAACTTCTTGCTTTACAATAAAATAGGTATGTTACAAAAATTTTTTTTTAAGAATTCAATATATTGCTTGTTATCATTGGAAGGGGTAAAAAATCAGCTTTCCAATGGTATATACAGCTTTGAGTTAGGTTAAGTTTGACCCGAGTTATGAATTTTTACACCAATAAAATTGGTTAATGAGACAAAGAAGGAAAATTGAAACCAGTTCACACCCTTTTTTACTAAAATTAACTGTAATTCCCACATTTTTCAATCAATATTGTTCAATTTGGTATGAAAAGAAAGGTCAATGTCTCTACTAGACAATTATATAGGTTATCTTACTTTGAAAAATAAGATTTGTTTTACCTTGTGATTTTTAAAGGGGCACTCCCGTGACTGGAAAAAACAAAAATTCAGGAAATTTGAAAAAAATATCAAATTTTAAGATATTGCTTTATATCACCAGAAAGAGCAAAAAAATAGCTTTCCAATGGTATATATAAATTTCAGATTGGTTAACTTTAACTCGAGTTACGAATTTTTATGTGAATAAAATATGTTGCAGAGCCAAAGAAGGAAAATTCGGATGTTGTACTTGTAGTCGTGAAAAGCGTGAGGCAATGAAAGGCCATGGTTGAAAGTAATGTCCCAATAACATCTTTTCTCCCCGAAAAATCAAACAACACAAAACCTTATTTTCAATGTGAAACACCTACTGATAGTGATACTGACTGAGTCAGAATGTGAGTTACCATCCGCCATCTTGGATTGTGATCGTGGAGCTGTCGCTGTTATGTGCATTGAAAAGGACATTTCGACAATGACTCGAATGAGCACTTACTTGAAACTTTGGGAAACATTATAAAAATGACGTATCTATTAATAAGGATATTTTTTAGAGTTGGATCAGCACATAAAATTGGTTTGATCACATACTTGATGCTTCTCCGTATATATATAACTGATGATCTTGGATTGTGATCTTGGAGGGGTACGCTGTTATGTTCAGTGAAAAGGACATTTCGACATGAAGCACTTACTTGAAACTTTGGGAAACATTATAAAAATGACGTATCTATTAATAAGGATAGTTTTTAGAGTTGGATCAGCACATAAAATTGGTTTGATCACATACTTCTGTTTTATGAGTTTTGCGCTTGATGCTTCTCCATATATACTTTTTTAGACTTACCGCCTTTTTCTCCTTTCTTGCACAGAAATATGTGCTCTACGTCATACAATAGGTGCCCTACTTAATTAACTTCCGATTTCATCAGAAAACGTGCATTTGGTGACCTACCCTCCGCGATGTGCAAAAAACCGGGTTTCAATTTTACGACATCCAAAACGGGAGTGGATTCCGCGTTTTGTAACATACCTAAATAAAAGCCTGAAAGTTAAACGCGTTGCTTTCACCTGTAATGTTACAATCGTTTCACAAACAAACGATTACGAAGAATCAAACAGGCGCAGCGTCGCTTTGAGAAGGGCAAAGCTGCGGGAGCTGTTTCACCGAGGAAAAAAATGAGACCACAAAGACAGAACAGCCGAGAATCGACTACCAGGAGCGAGCATACCCTGCCTCCTGTCTGTATTGTGTACAGACAGACAAAGTCTAAAAAAGGCAAATCGACAGGGACTTGAGCTCCAGAAAAACTCGTACAGGTAAGTTGAACGTTATACTTTCGTTACATTTTAGTAAAAACTAGTTGATTGATTGCCTGATTGATTATTTGAGGTCTATTTACACTATAATCATGTAAGGAAAATAGTGTTGCTTGTTGCACGAAAGTTAAAGGGGCAGTCTAGGGAAAATAAATAATGTCCAAAGAAAGTCAGTAGGTAGGAAATATATGACCAAAAAAAATGAACATGATCTTAGGCTCAAACAATCCCCAGAATAATGATTTAAGGTACAAAAATGAACAAAGTGGTAAATACGCATAAGTTTTAGTGAGATAATGAGTGCGCAAATATTGTATTTTTTTTAAACCAGATTTTCGGCGATAATCTTAGAATGGCGTCTTACCAAAGTGAATGCTAGTAACGGTCTTTTTGGAAACAAAATTAAGCATGATCTTAACATTAGTTTAATCTGAAATTTGTCAAACAAATAGAGAAATGGATAATCTATACAGCAAACTATATTTTATTAGCAGCTGCCACCGCAACTCTCTGCAATGCACACAAGTGTGTGCATGTGTTGGGTGTGTGAACAAACAGTCGGCGTTGGTGGAGGAAGACATGGACAACACAAGTGACACTGACAGTAGTGTTTCTCACACTGATATGTATTTTGAAGGAGACATTGATTCCGTTGATTCAGACTGGGAATGATTTCAACAGCATTGTGTTTGTGTGGAGATTGTGCAACCAAGAGATGTGCAGAAGGAATAGGTGGTGGTGTGTGCACATTGCTACGTATGTTGACTATCATCAAATGATTTGAGTAAAACAAGTTTGTTATTCTTAATTAATTGCTTACTAAACCTAAAATCACTAACATACTCCAATACATGAATTATTGTAATATTTGAACATGCCTACTTACTTTAGTCGGGGGGGAAAGTGAAAAACACAATTTCAATTTTTTTAACTTTATACCTGTTTGCGTGAAAATCGAATTTCAGAAACAAAAAATCTCATTATTTACATTCTACCCAAAGTTATTGTATCTCAAAATGTCATGTACTAGGTGTCTTCTTTCAAAATATGTCAAAACATTTCAGTCTAAACTTGAAGCCGACACTTCCTTTTTCTAGGGCTGATAGAGCTGCTTGGCCTCAGGACGACAGAGGGAAAGCTAGACAAACACCAGTGGCTAGTCCGTCTGGACATACATGTATTAAGTATACTGGTCTTCCCAGAGTTTCATGCCTGGTTCTCCTCAAGACCGAAGACCCAAGTAGTCTTGGCCATCAGCTTCATCTGTCTGCATTGGTCGTGGTGAATAGGCCATTTATATAGACTGTTCTACGTGTCTGTAGAGTCAATTTAGTCAGCAAACGATACTGGTATACGTTTCTTTTTATGAAATGTGTGTTGGTTCCTTTTCAGGCAAATGTTCAGCTTGTTACAGGACGAGCCAGCAATTTGTACACAAATTGGATTCATTTATCCAGGATGGACGCTTCCGTGTGCGTTACAAAACTCTCAAGTAAATATTCCGATAATCGGTCAACGTTTGATCATCTCCGGCAGCAAAACATCATGAGGAAAGAATAGCGATGAATGGTGCTGATGTCATTGCACTTTGAAATAGTGTATTTTGTGGTGTATGGACAAATGAATAGTAAACGTCATCTTTCCTTTTAGCTAAAGCTGCCGAGGCAGGCATGAATAGCCAGGTAACCAGTATGTTCAATCCGAACGACTAAAATAGAGGCTCTAAAAACGCTAACCCGAAATATCACTAGCATTTGTCCAGGTTTTGCTTTGTTTCCCATTCCACTTTTCCCCATTGATTTCATCAAGCGTTCGAACGATTAGTTTAAGATAAAAGGCATACGACAGACAATGCAATCGCAGGCCAATTGCTGTCCAGGTCGAGTACGATTGTATCCCAACGGACGCTGACCCCAGGATCAAGGTCATCGTCTGGCCAGGGGAGGCAGGCGCCCGGCTGGGAGTGAGCGCAGGCAATTTCGCGCGGCCGCGGTCCTGTGTCGGTGTGGGAAGAGGAATTGGACAGAAACCATAACACGTCCCCCACGCCTACACAGATATGAAGATAATTACCCAGACTGCCGGACTGTTGTGGAGACATCCACACGTTTGAACTTTCCGCCCCCCCCCCGGCCGTCTTTGGACTTGAGCAATATCATCGTGTCGGTGATCGACCGGGAAATGCATCGATGAATGGGATAACCTGATTAATCCTGGTTTTGGAAGCCCACTCCGAAAATATCTCAAGAAAACGCTTCCGTAAGAGATCAAGAATGGCTGCGCGTATAGAATAGCGATAAAATACTAGCATTTGTTTGGAAGATTGTCTGATGAATATCTGTATAATCCGCAATGCTTTTTCTGTGTTAAAATGTTGCTTCCACGTTGTATTAGACTATTAATCATATCCTTTGCGTGTGTATCTCCCTACTATGTTCGTTGCGTTTTTAAATGGTTCATGCTTAATCTATTACGACGCATGGAGAAGACGCGGCATCAAGGACAGTGGAATAAAGGTTTTCGTGGAAGAAAATGGACTGCATGTCCACGGCTTCGCCTCGTAATTGTGAGCCCTCCATATGGCGGTAGCTGCAAGACACCCCCTTCAGCTGGAACCTGTGGTCGTACAGAGCTTTCGGGGCCTGCTCCAGGAGGCTTCACCATGGGCGACCTCAAGCGGCACTAGGTGCTGTTGTGGGACGACTGTTGCAGATGGGAACTTCTTCCTCGTGCTGGACGATCTGTCTGGTGGACATCACACTGTCTGGTGGACATCACACTGTCTGGTGGACATCACACTGTCTGGTGGACATCACACTGTCTGGTGGACATCACACTGTCTGGTGGACATCACACTGTCTGGTGGACATCACACTGTCTGGTGGACATCACACTGTCTGGTGGACATCACACTGTTTGGGCTGCGGCCTGTCCCATCCACCCACCACCACTCAATGTCGGGAATGTGGACGACCTGTCTGGTGGACATCACACTGTTTGGGCTGCGGCCTGTCCCATCCACCCACCACCACTCAATGTCGGGAATGTGGACGACCTGTCTGGTGGACATCACACTGTTTGGGCTGCGGCCTGTCCCATCCACCCACCACCACTCAATGTCGGGAATGTGGACGACCTGTCTGGTGGACATCACACTGTTTGGGCTGCGGCCTGTCCCATCCACCCACCACCACTCAATGTCGGGAATGTGGACGACCTGTCTGGTGGACATCACACTGTCTGGTGGACATCACACTGTCTGGTGGACATCACACTGTCTGGTGGACATCACACTGTTTGGGCTGCGGCCTGTCCCATCCACCCACCACCACTCAATGTCGGGAATGTGGACGACCTGTCTGGTGGACATCACACTGTTTGGGCTGCGGCCTGTCCCATCCACCCACCACCACTCAATGTCAGGAATGTGGACGACCTGTCTGGTGGACATCACACGGTTTGGGCTGCGGCCTGTCTGGTGGACATCACACTGTTTGGGCTGCGGCCTGTCCCATCCACCCACCACCACTCAATGTCGGGAATGTGGACGACCTGTCTGGTGGACATCACGCTGTTGTGGCTGCGGCCTGTCCCATCCACCCACCACCACTCAATGTCGGGAATGTAGACGCCTCCTTCCGGGAAGCCAGCTTTTTTGCATGGCGCCTTGTCCGGCATACCCAGTGTGACGCTCTGGATTATCCGTCAAATACATGAGGACGAAGTGGTCGCTTTCTGTGTTTTTCCTACCCAAATCAGTCACTAAACAGGGGCCTCTGAAGTTTTCTGTGTCTTTTTCTTCTTGAACGTCGTCACACCAGATCTTGCGATGAGGTATGCTATCCTGCGCAGATGTGCATACAGTTTTAACGGACACTCTGTGTTCTCTGCATTATCTAAGACCTTTGACAAAGGGGGGAGGGGGAGGTCCTCGTTTGTTCAACGTCGAGTAAATCTGGAATGGGATTCAGAACATTGAATTTTGATTTCTGAAGGACGGGGAACGACAAGGTGCAATGCAAGCTTTATGCATAACGATAAACCATGAGGGCAATTTTTATTTCAAGCTTTTATCTTCAAATGTAAGTGCAAGAAATGATTTCAAGAACCATACTCAATTATGCGTTCTTCATCGTAGATCAGCTTCCACGAGTTGCATAAGGCGGCGACCCGGGGCGATATGACTCATTTTGCAAAGAGATTTAAGGGAAATGGGTCTGAGCGCCCCGGGGCGTTCGCCTTATGCAACGCGGCGCAGTTGTATTCGTCTCAAAGTAAATCATTCCCCCTGAGTGTTAGGGCGCGTTTGTTAGGCGTAGAATCTCGAGGGCTAGGGGTTGCCTACGTTTCTCGCTCATTAGCCATAGGTACGTCTCGCTCGCCCTCGACTAGTCATCGAGGCGAGCCACTTGCATAACAAACGCGCCCTTACTCTTCCTACTCAAGGATCGACACTTGCTCCTTAGTAGGTGCATATCTGCTCTTGGCTTGACAATAATGCTGAAGTTCGACGACCAAAAGTTGTTTGTGAAAAGCAACACTAAGCTTGAGCATTCGGTCTGCAAAGATGTGTTTACCACATGACATTCTCATCGCGAAAAATATGCCTGCATTGCTTACATAGTTTGGAATATTTCCAATCTGCTATTTCAACAATCTCTTTAAGGACGTGGCACAACTCCCGGAAACGACCCCAAGTCTAAAAGTGCTGTCTTCCCCGGATGTGGAGCACCGACATCAGTCACGCCGTTGCATGGAAAGGAGTAATTCCAGACCTGCCACTCAAAGTCACGTGCTCAACTCACCGCGGTTTTGGAGCGTTGCCTGAAACTCTTCACGAGAATGGTTCAGATGGTTTCAACACAAGTTTCCTCCGACCCACTGCCCGACTTTGAAACCGTGCCTCTGCCTGAGGGGGAAGGGCTGACTCCAGAATGTAGGACTGCCAGGAACCCTGTGTTCCGAGCTGAGCTGACAACCCAGCATAAAGGCCATGATATTCCTGATTAACCTGATTGCTGCTGAAAGCGTCTCATCCGGCATTATCCTTCATGGCCAAACAAGATAGCGTAAGAACACCGTGTCCCTTGTTCATCAGCTAGTTGGAGGGAGGTCAGCAAAGGTGAAGGGTAATTATAATCGTATCATTGGTTGACTTTTCATCAAGTCGTGGCTCACAAACCGCTTTATGCTTCGATGACAAAGCGCTGATCTACCAACAACAACAACAAACCTCAGCACTTCAGGCAATGAAATGCTCTAACAAACGAGTATGAGTAAAATAATTTGTTTTCAAACTTGAGCAAGCTCCTGAAAATAATTGAATTGCATTTTGTTGTCGTTTAAAGGAAATTTCAAAGTTAAAGGTTAAAAAAAAACACTGTTCGAGGGTATTTTCACAAATGATTCACCACACTTGAAAACACCGACTACTGCAAACAAGCTGTTTATAAAACACTTTCCGATCAACTAAGACGTTTGCGTACTACGTCCCACTTTGAACGTACTACGTCCCACTTTGAATGTACTACGTCCCACTTTGAACGTGCTACGTCCCACTTTAAACGTCCTACGTCATGCTATGAACGCACTACGCACTTCCCACTATGAAAGGCACATGACCTTCTCTCGTTCAGTGGTGAAAGCGAGCTCGCAAATAGGCTTTTAACACCAAGTTTCACTTTTCAATTTTTTTTTAAAGGACTTCAAACAAGATGTGCAGCGCGAAATCATTTCCATCGCTGTTTTGCTCTTCAAAAAAACTTAGCACATTTGCTCTAAGTTAGATACTGTCGGGCACAGCCCAGTTTTGTACGATATCGGTTTTCATTAATTACATGACGAGAAGTAATACTTTGAAGGTGCTTTACCTCTGGAACATAATTATTGTGACCCGTTTTCACGAACTGAGTCTTAACTCGCACGCAGCAAAAACGCAGTAGAGGCTGACAAAGGTGATGAGGGTGGATTTTGTGCATTTTGACGTTTTGGCAAAACTGAATCCTACATACACTTAATTTTCACAATCGAATTATGGAAAGTTTCTTTTAACTTAAAAACACAAAAAATTGCTCTTTATTGCACCTACCCATTCTAAAGTATTATACATTCTCTTCCTCCGTTTAGCATTTTTAGTTGAATAATAACAATAATTTGTTGTCAAGATCAAATTTTCTTCCATTTATTTATCATTCTATGTTCAGAAATATATTTTCTCTACCAACCTGCCAAATTTTGAGCTGACGCATGCATTGAAAAGACCTGTTGCCAAGGAAAAACTGAGGAGAAAGTTGTTATTTCTTTGATCCTTGATTTCTTAAAATAGCCGTCAGCACACCACCTCTCTTTGAGTAAACATAACTTGTTCAGCTTTTGGAGTAAAAGTTTGACTTTTGTATCAACTGAAAGACAAATGTTTGTAAATATTGAAAATACAAATATCTCAAAATCTCATTTTTGCGAGTTAAGACTCCGTTTGTGATAACGGGTCACAGTTGGACTGTTGACTCAGAGCACATCGTTGTTATCATAGTTTGTTGCTGTAGTCTTAGGCTGCATCTAAAGACGAAGGAAGTGTGCAGGAGCTGCTTATTGCACTCCTGGAGCTTGTCTGCCAGCATATACATGTATACCTTTGTAGAAATGTACGTGTAACTATCATCTGTCTGCTTGCCAGATCGATCCTGTCCGTCCATGTATGTAATGTATTGATAGTGTGTATACGAGTCTGTTTGAATGTCGTGTAAATAGTTCATTAAGAGTGTTAACGTTTTGCTCTCTCTCTCTCTCTCTCTCTCTCTCTCTCTCTCTCTCTCTCTCTCTCTCTCTCTCTCTCTCTCTCTCTCTCTCTCTCTCTCTCTCTCTCTCGCCTGTTAATGAACCAACGTTCTATAACAATCAATTTGCGTTGGGCGAGTGTGTATGTTTCTATGCGTGTGCCTCTGTTTCACTCTCTCTCTCTCTCTCTCTGTCTCTCTCTGTCTCTCTCTCTCTCTCTGTCTCTCTCTCTCTCTGTCTCTCTCTCTGTCTCTCTCTCTGTCTCTCTCTGTCTCTCTCTCTGTCTCTCTGTCTCTCTCTCTCTCTGTCTCTCTTTCTGTCTCTCTTTCTGTCTCTCTCTCCCTAACTCTCTCCCCCTCCCCACCCCTCTCTCTCTCTCTCGCTCTCTCTCTATCTCTCTCTCTGTCTCTCTCCCTCCCTCCCTCCCCCCTCTCTCTCTCTCTCTCTCTCTCTCTCTCTCTTCTCCTCCCCCTCCCACCCACCCACCCTCTCTCTCTCTCTCTCTCTCTCTCTCTCACACACTCTCTCTCTCTCTCACACACACACACACACACACACAATCTCTCGTCTATCGATATACTGGCGTTCCACAACGATAGGGCAACAAACAGCTCTAATCACGACCGTAGCTGTGATGGAGAGTGCATAATGGCGCAAACTCAATTACCATTACTCCAGCCCTGGCTACTGCATTCTGCTCTACACGGGTGTATCACATGTCCATCAGCTGGCCTCCTAGAGCAAGGTCAAGCCACCAACAACAGGAGTGAAATCGGAGATTTCAGAGGCTCGTAGACCTAAAGTGGATTCTAAAACGCCTGATTGCCTGCGACATTGGTGTGCAGGAAGAGCATAACAAGTTTGTTGTAGTTGTAGTTGTTGTAGTTTAGTCGATGGTATTATAAAGACACAGACAAATCAAAATTGGAAACGCTTCCATAAATGGGCCACACTAGTAGACTCGACCGAGGAGAGGGGTGTGGAAAGACGGCCAAGCAGGCGGGCCATACAAGCTAGCAAGCAGCAGCACCTAACTGGCAACCAATCTAAGTTAATTCTCAGTGAATTCGCAGTGATTCCTACATGGAATGACAAAAGAATCTGACTAATTGAAAAAAAGATAACAAAAGTGCATCCAGCCAGATGTTGTGTCCCACCAGTTTGTGTTTCCTGCATGCTTGGGTTGCTTTCTCACACCCCTCTCCTCGGACGAGTCCATTAGTGTGGCCCGTTTATGGAAGTCTTTCCTTTTAAAAAAATGTATAATGACAGCGCAAATTTTAAAAACTTCACAGTCTTATCAGTCGCAACACACACAAGTGATGGGTCCAGTGTCACGCCTGAGGAAGACTTTTGAATAAAAAATTTGCGACGTCATTTTTTTTAATTCGTAGTGGGTTTTTGGGTTCGTTTTCGTCTTTGTAATATAAGCGATTTTTAGGGGAAAACCTTTTTGTGCTCTGTCTTGCGGGCGTGGATGGCGGACTCCGCGACTCAGTGAAGTCGTTGCAGGACCAGCGCGGTGTAGCGTTGTTTTCATCATGTCTTTGCGACGAGACCTCACTGGAGCTTGAGAAAGGCTTTGTCAAGGAACAAGCGTCAATCCTTGGGCAGCAAGAGTAACAACTTGTGCCTTTTTGAGGATAACTTGAAAATTGCAGTACAGTTACATTTTTTGTTATTTGTTCGGGAGTTTGCACTTTGAAAAGAGTTACACTTGAATATACTGTCTTTTTCCGTGTGTTTTTTTTTATAGCAAAACTCTGGAATATCAGTAGTTGGTGTCTAACCATTCATTTACTTCATTAATTCTCTCTCGCTGTTTCATTGGGATGTTCGCTCTCTCTCTCTCTCTCTCTCTCTCTCTCTCTTTCTCTCTCTTTCTCTCTCTTCTCTCTCTCTCTCTCTCTCTCTCTCTCTCTGATATTTTCTAATAGATAACTATACGTGAGCAATGTCTTACAGAAAGGAGAGATCTATGCTTGAATTGTCACTGAATCTTCATGGTTTTTACCCTGAAATTTTCACATATAGATTGCTGTAGGTGCAAACGTATCGCAGATGATGATAAAAGAAATAAAATGGATATAGTCTTCAAGCAAGGAGCTCATTTTGCCAAACGTCAGCAGCACCTTCTCGTAATCTGATTATTCTGTTTCTGTTTTGGCATATTTCATTTTGTGTCGTTACATGACTGATTTAAACCTCTAGTATACTTTTTTAAATGTCACTATGATTAAAAGTAACTGTATTTACTATACCTGTCATTGATACAATATTGTTCTTGATACATCTTAGATTTATGCCACAAAGGTCATCTCGTTGATATTCACTTCTCCTGCCGCGGTTGCGTCATGTGACAGGAACGAACGAACGAACGAACGAATAGTTTATTTGCTAGGCCTCCAGCCCATTGCAAAGGGGTAATGTAACAATTTCTAGTCAGGAATGGTGTGTCGTGTCGCTATATCACGACGTTTTAGAGCTAAGAAGATGTACAAAGCAACCTTTCTGATTATTTGTTCTTCAGTGGAGCTCAACAACCGGACAAAGGTATCCTCGTTTCGTCTAACTTGATCAAGTTTCAGGTATCTACTTCTTAGGTCCTCATATACAGGGCATTGAAGTAACAGGTGAATATCATCCTCCTCCTCTTCAGTGCAAACCGGGCACGTAAGATCCACATCTGCAGCATATCTGTACTTGTGAGCATTTATTTCACTAATCCCTAATCTAAATTTCGTGAGGGCATCTCGGAAAATTTGTCTGTCTATGAAATGCAAATATGGTTCCATGCATATACCGGGTTTATAG